>JALRMI010000170.1:0-58198 GCA_026120165.1 Leptosphaerulina australis
GCAATAATTCCATGAGCTTCCTCAGGTCTCCCGGCTTGACGAGTACTTTGGCGACCTACGAGAGTACCTTACGAACCTAATTGCCGCTCACCAGGATTTGCTCGCAGATACCTGGCTCTGGAGGCTTCAGATCGGCCGTACTCGGTATTCTGTTGTGTTCAAGATCGCACACGATTACCTCACCATACTGTCCACCTGCTGCGACCAAAAGCGCGCGTTCAGCACGGCGCGCAGGACAATCACCATCGATCACTGTTGATCGAGCCGGTTTCAATAGCATTATTGAAGCCCTCCAGCTGCAGAAGAACTAGTTCAACCGCAGTGTCGTACCGAGTGAGCTGGAGGATCTACAGGCGTTCCCATTAACTTCAGAGGATGAGATGGTTAACCGAAGCCCATCAACCGAGTCACAGGCATTCATTGTCACTGAAGGTTGAAAAACCTCACCACCAAGATGTAACTACATTTAGGTACTTTCAATCGAACTTCGACCGCACTACACTCCGCACTACGTTTCCATTCGAACAGTGAGGCTCATGGTGATCGAACGAAACGAAGGATTACCAAAGACTGATCGAACGCAGTGAGATAGGGCTCAATTGAATCGAACTACGTTACGTTGGGAGCGCTGTAGGCAAGGAGAAGATCGTAATTATCCAGTTGATTGAATTCGAGAAGATGTTCATTTTTTTTACGTTATCTTGCTATGGAAGGAACAAAGAACCCTGGGATTGGCAAAATATACAAGAGCTGGGCTGAAAGAAAAGAATGTCGTTTCTACTAGAAGAAAGATTCATATAACGGAGGATGCTCAAGATGATCTGATGGAGCCACTTAGATTGGAATGTTTAAACCGCAAGGAACACTCAAGTAGTTTTCGCTCATATTTGCTCTTGGAGAGCTGCTGAACCATTCAGTTCTCGTAATCGAGATGTGGTTGGATCAACAAATGATGCCAGAAGCAGAGGATAAAGCGTGCGTTTCATATTTTTGATTTTGCAATAGTTATTGATGTGAGTATATCTGGACAAGAAAGGGAGAGATCGACGCGTGCTCTCTTCGATGGAAGACACGTGGCATCTCTCACCGGAGACTACTGCAGGTCGTACCGTTATCACAGTACGAAACGACAGGTTACTTCGTGGCCGCATTGGGCACAGCGCGGTTCGATGCAAGTGATGCGTAAGTAGATAACCACAACCAACATCAATACAACAGAAACTCAAGAACTGATTAACCTACACCGGTATACTAGCTAGCATAGCCAAACGTTGATGCTAGCCCGTGCCATGTGGGAGCAGTGACAGAGAACCATTATCATTCCTCTTCCGGATACACGATTGTGATCGTGATCCCTGCATAAGTCGATACACGGTTGTGGCCGTGATCGCTGCCCATCTCTTCCTCCCCACTCTCCTTCCTCAATCCGCGATACGCTCTTCCAGCAAGGTGCAGGTCACATTAGCTCCCGGACCTATCCAAGTAGGACCCGAGAGGGTATACCGACAATTGATAAGTGATCACTTAAAGCGGTTTAGACATTAACAAGCAATCGTTGATGGCTGGGACTTCAAGGCTAGATACTAATATCCTCAGTGCACCATGTGTGAAGCATAGTGCCGCCGAGAAATGCCACGAATGCCATATTGGCGACCATAGTACGTAAATAATGTTCTTCGACATAGCTGTGAGACGCTGTTGCGAGTACATCAAGAACCAATGTATATGGATTTGACATCGGTTCGCTCAACACCAACCCCAGGTATGCAGGTTCAGGGATCGAGAGGTTCTGGGAGCTCGTTTGATGGCAGTAATGGGCCTTTGCAGAACTAGATACTCCCAATTGAGCCATTCGTTGCTTGTGGCATCTGATCTTACGCTATATCGCAGACTTTCCTACGTGTGGAGTTATGTTCATCGATCTATCGACATGCTTCAGACCGGGATAATCAATTGCAGACGCCAAAATTATTAGAAGTTCTTGCTTGCTGCGTGTGCTCAAAAGAATGCTACAAGTATCCGTCATCCAAAACATCTATCTGTAGGCTGCAGTACACATCACAGAATGGCCGAGGTTGGCAAACTTAATAACCCATAGCATAGACGAGAGGTTGTTTGTATCGATGCTAGCATGGACTAACTATCTCCCATCTTCCACTTCCCTCCTCCTTCTCTGAAACCTCTTTACACTCTCTTCAACTCCGTATCCCTCCCTTAATAATCCGCCAACATCCTCCAAACTCAAACCCGCAGTCTCAGGATAAATCCTCCAAATCGTGAACCAACAAATGGCACAGATCCCCGCATAGATCGCAAATGTACCGCTCGGCGTGAAGATATCCATCATTGGGAGAAAAGTCAGGCCAACAACTGTATTCGAGAACCAATTGGTGGACGTAGCCAACGCGGAACCCAGAGCACGTACGGAGAGAGGAAAGAGCTCAGATTGTTGCCAAGGCACACAGCCCAGTCCCACCGCATAGCTGGAGACGTAGAGGACCATGGAGAGGAGTATGATGATTGGCCAAACCCTTTTTTGTTCATCAGTCCTGATAGATAAGCTCGACGCTCCCTCTTCTCCAGCAAGATCAATGAAACTGAATGCCACCGCACAGAGCGCCAGGCCTATGACCATTATTGGCACAGAGAGGAAAAGGATGCGGCGCCGGCCAATGCGGTCGATGCACCAAAATGCCACTAGTGTGAACAAAAAATTTGTGATGGCGATGGAGAGCGAGGCTAGGGTGGGCGAGTGGAAGCCTACGAGACGAAAAATGGTGGCGCTGAAGTACATGAGGCTGTTGAAACCACAGAGCTGCTGGAATGCTTGTAGCATACATGCTATGACCAACGCTCTGCGATTTGCGCCTACAGACACAAGCTGGCTGAGCGTCTCATGAACGACAGCAAACTTGGCCTTCCAAGAGTTGTCGTCATTAGTGGCAGATGGGGCGGCATGTTCCTCTTCAAGAATCTCCTTCTCGATCCTCCTCAACACCGAATTAACCAGCTCCTCCACACCGCGACTCTTTCCATAAACATTTGTCAACACAACCTTCGCCTTTGCTATCTTCCCGTGCCGAATTAGGAACCGCGGTGTCTCCGGCATGAAGAACAGCATCCCAAACTGTGCGACTGCTGGCACAGCGCCCAAGCCAACCATCCACCGCCATCCCCCGTGCTTTTCCGAGAACGACCAACCGACCAGATAGGCCACCACTTGGCCGCCCGTGATAAAAAGGCTGCTTACTGTGACCAGCCTGCCCCGGAACGGGCTCGGGCTAAGTTCACTGATGTATAGCGGCACGACGAATGATGCGCTTCCCACAGCCGCGCCGACGATCGAACGTCCGGCAATCATGCCCCAGACCGATGTTGTGTAGGCCTGCCATACTGCGCCCAGAACGAACAAGAGATCTGCGGTAAGGATAACAGGCTTGCGGCCCACAGCATCGGCAAGCAGGCCGGTCAAGGGCGAGGCGAGAAGTGCGAAGAAAGATGTTGCACTGGTAATGAGACCTTTGTCTAGCGTTGTGAGGAGGCGAGAGGAGAGGTCGGAGTTGATAGATATCAGAGTGGAGGATATCACGCCTGTGCTGGGTGGCTGTTAGCGAGCTATGTGAGTGCAGTGGATAATACAGGGCAGCGAGCGATGCATAGCAGAATCGCAAGCAGCAGATGGAAAGCAAGAATGTGGTAGAGGTGCAGGGGAGTGAAAACGTACTCATATCCAAACAACAAGCCAGAAACTCCCGCGCACAGCGTGAGCGTCCATATAAATACCCCTGGATTTACCAGTACACTCTCATTTACATCCAGCTCTTCTGACTCTCCATCAACTCTCTTCCCTTGTTCATACTCTATCTCGTCTGTACCTGTGTCATTCGGGGTGATGAGCGGTTCAGAGGCGGTGTCGGTCATCCTCCAGAGTCAATGTGCCAATTCTTGAGGTTCATTTGTTGTAGAATTGGGGGATTGCCAAAGCTATACGTTGTTGGCGGCGACGCGCGGACGTTAGGGAGACGGGCCGCATTGCTACGTTTGGAAAGTATGGGGTTCAGGGATCACCTCGGAAGGTGGGTCCAAGTTAGCGTACAGGCACATGCCAGAACCTGGTGATCATCATAATGAGGGTCCTGTCAAAGGACGTGCATGCATCACGCAATACTGGCCAACAGATTGCTGTGCAAGGTCCACTGGGTCAAACGCGATACAGGGCAAGACATTTTGAGTATCCAGAGTTAGGTGATATTGATGAGCAGCGTAATGTACGCAAGACCGCTCTGCTAGCTATATAATTTGCTTCTTCATCCCGCCCCCCCCCCCCCCCCCTCTGCAAGACCCGATTGCCTGTCCTCATAGTGCTGTCGAAGCGTTGCTTTGATACCTCCTCTGAGCGCGAAACAAGCCCAAACCCCTCCAGACAGGTCTCTTGACACATCCTTGACGTTATACAGTGAGTGCCTTTTTGGACGCCTGCCATGCCCAACCAACGCCTGTCGCTAATGCCTGACCAGATGCTGAAACTAGTCAATCTTCTTGAGAAATGACGGTGCTTCGCAGTCATCCTCCTATTGGAGTCACGAAAGGAATTCAACAATCTGTTCATTTGGGCTCATCCGTATTCTCGGCTACATGGTTACTAGGACCTGTAGGAGGGCCTTGATGTTGGTGTTGTGAGTGCTGATGCATCATTGGTTGGGCGTAGCTCGCACTTGGTGTTCCTCGGTGAACTTGGTGAGGGAATTGGTGTTGTTGATGTGGCGATGAGCTGTATTGAGGCTGATGCGGCTGCGGGTAAGGGCCTCGCATCGGAGTCACTGCGATTGTGTTAGCCGTGGAACAGCACAACGTGCCATCAAACTTACTCGACACTGGTGGCATCTGGTACATTTGAGGACCTTGCGCACCTGGCTGCATATACATCACAGGAGGCTGCTGGTGTCCTTGTTGTGATCCCTGATGGCTCATCATTGGGGCGCCAGGCCGAGGGCTAGGGAACCCGTTGGCGCCTGGAGGTATGTGACCGGGATATTGAGGGTACCCAGGAGCTTGTGCATACATCTGCATCTGAGGCTGAGCGGGCATGCCCATGAAAGGTCCATTAGAGGGCTGTTGCTGCATCACATGCCCACCCATCTGTGGTCCAGGCCCGTTAACAAACTGACCTCCTTGGGGACCACGAAGCGCAACATGCTGAACGCCAGGGCTCATACCATACTGGGGCATTTGCATTTGTTGCGGGTAACCAGGCATAGGCTGGGGTTGTGCACCGTATATGTAAGGTGGCATTTGACGTGGCGACGGCTGGACTGAAGAAGTTGAATGCGAGAACTGCATGTGAGGTGCTTCAAAGTGGGGTGGGCCCTGTCCATGGTGTGGCTGAACGTGAGGACCACGGGGCGTATGTTGAGGAGTGTGCCCTTGCTGCATCATCTGAGGACCCTGGAGGTGTGGCGGCAGTTGGTGCTGGTGAGGCATAGGACCGTTCACCATGCCATTGTGAGGCACCGACATTTGGGGAGGCGGTACGTGCTCAAAAAGCTCCTTGTAGCCTTTGTCCCTGTTAGACTCGGGGAAGTCCCATGTCGGTGGGGTGCGATGGGAGAATGGAATTCCAGCGTTGTATTTCTTGTCAGCGTCCGTCGCCATCTTAGCCAGACGGTCAAAGGGGCTGAACGCTTCTTTCACATCGACAGTCTTCACATTTGGACGTTGCCCGTTGAAGAAGCTAGTAATTGCAGGCACTCTACGAGGTTCTTGCCTGGATGTAGAGTCGGGCTTAGGACTGGAAGTGGCGCTAGTGTTACCACCAGGTTGGAAGGTGTGGGCAGCAGGGTTGGGCCTGAACTCGTGCGCGCGTACGTTGAATCTCGAGGATGCGCCAGAAGTAGGCGTCTGCGCACCGCTAGACGACTGTGAAGGGCCAGATGGAACGCGCATGTCTTGTGCTGGTATGGGCTGGGGTACACCGTTGTAGGGTGCGGCACCTTGTTGCTTGTGTTGCTGATGATTCATCTGCAGACGAGTGCTAAGCATACCTTGGCTGCGACCAGAGGAGATTGGAGCCGGAGGTTGCTGCGAACGCTCGCGCGTACCGGTCGACTGGTAGGCGGATTGTGCGGGACGAGGTCGTGGAGCTTGTTGCCGGTCGCTGGGAGACGTGGTGATAGTGTCAGTCTTAGGTACAGTGCCTCGCGCAGCTGCTTTCGGCTCTGAGACACTGGTGGATGTCTTTGGTGGTGATGCTTTGGTTTCTTGCGCCTGCTTAAGGGCTTTCTCCACAATTGCAGCCTGCTTTGTCTCGTCTTTAGCGAGAATGGGGACCAAATCAGTGGGCACAGGTGTGCTCAGCTTGAAATTCAGAGCAAACTTCTTCAAATCATTAAGCTTGACCGCCTTGTTTTCCCGCGCGATGGTTCTTTGTCGCTCAGACATGCGCAACTTCTCTGCAGCGGAAAAGGCTTTAAATGAATCAAGTAGGTCGTGCTCTACGTTGGTGGTAGCGTCGTGTGGTCGTGCGGATTTACGTGGCGGAATGGCTGCAATTGCCGGTTTGGCCACACTGCTAGTCTTCTGCGATTGTTCTGCAACAGGCTCAGCTGTAGTCACTGGCTTTGCGTCTGTCGGCGGCGCAGTTTCTTTTGGCGTTTCAGGCTGTGAAGATGCTGACACGGGTGCTGGCCGCGCAGGTGCAGAGGCGACAGACTTCTCAGCGGCAGGACTAGCTGTACGCTGCGCTGCCTTTGCGGCTGCAGAGTCGGGGCGCGCGATGGTGGATGACAAGATTGCAGGGTCGACTGGCGCACCCTGAACAGTTGCCTGAGCGGTTGGTGCACGTCGTGCTGGGGGCGTGTACTTGTTTGCCAGACCGCTCGAGAGTGGCGAGAACTCCCTGCGCACGCCGCTATACCTGGACAAAATTGTTAGTGTGTGGAACCTACTTTCGATAGAGGTTGCCATACTTATCCTCTTCATCGAGTCCCTGATCGTCATAAGCATTGTGGCCGCCACGCTCTTCGCGGACATGGGAGTTTGTCGCAGCACTAGACTCGATCTCCCGTGCAAGTCTTTCGGCACGAGCCGCCCTCTGAGCATACTGAGGGTTGCTACGGTCGATGGCTGTGGTGTACATGTTCTCATCATAGTTGCTTTTGACACCGGTGATGCGATCATTTGTAGCAAACTGATCCCATCCTCCCAGGCCTCCAGACCCAAGTTCAAGACCAGCATCGTCCTCGGAAGGTTCCCACTTTTGGAGATTACGCTCCTTGAATGCCAGGTTGCCCGAGATATCTGCATCGGTACGGAAACCGGAGGTGCCGTTTTGGCCCTTTGCTTGTGTCTTGTCGAGTACTACATTGTTGACATTGAAATCGGCAACGTCGCTCATATCAAAGGACATGACGTAGTACTCCCCCTGCCCGGCATACTCGTCCGAGGGCTGACCATTGGCCTGGGCGTTATCGGCCGGTTGCAGTTGCTTTACCATCTTGAAGACATAACGCAGCTCGCTGGGATCCAGAGAGGTGCCTGAGAGTACACCAGAATACTTCGCGCCATTTTTCAGTGTAATTGTTCCTGGTAGGCCCTTGACGCTGTGTTAGCGCTACTCAATCATACATGTTATTCGTTTCTACTAACAGTCAAGTTGGCCAGCAGGTACATCATCCGGTCACTGAGGTGCCTCATTGGAGTTGCTGTTTCGCTGGAGACGTTGGCCAGGGGCTTAGGGGTGCCCGCGACGCCGTTGGAAGGGGTAGGATTCGACGGTCGCTGGGTAATAGGGTTCGATGATCCCTGTGACCATGCCTTTGGAGCCGGTGGTTTCCTAGAAACAGATGACGGGTCAGCATTGCGTGTGAGGGCGAAATGATGGCTTATTTCTCTAAAAACAAGACTCCATATATCATAGACCTGATATCAAGCTACCAGATGAACGTGCTTGGGAAAGATTGAACTGTTGCACTGTGTCTCCATGTGACCGTTCGCACGTCGCACCACGTATTTTGCCAGTTGCCAATCTTACCACATGCTCTTTGAACGGAACGTCTGAAGTAATTCGAGAATTGGTGTAGTGCGAACCACAGATGCGAATAACAAATGGACACGTGAGGAGAAGCTTACCTCTGGCCGGCGTCAATAGGGCTACCAGGCTTGCGCTGTGCGTCAATGCCTTTCGCCGACGAGGTCATTTTCAATTTCTGGCCGGGGATCGCGGCAGGCTGGTTTAAAGCATTGGGAGTGCTGTTGGAGGTCGCAGCGGTGGTTGACATGGGGGGGAACAGAATAATAACGCGGGCGAGCTCCGTGGACCGAGATGATGGGGGGAGGAGTAGCGGGGGAAGGGACGCCTGTGGAGAGCGAGGGCAGCAGCGCTGAACGCTCAGAGCAGCATGCGCGAGGGACGACAAGCAAGAGGGGCGTCCACAGAGAGAACCAGACGACGGATGGCAGGTGAATGGGGAAGCTGTGGGAAAGTCGCCAGATGCTGTCGTGAGTGCTGCAATGCCAAGCGGATCGCCCCGTTTGAAACGACGGAGAGCGGGCGGGAGCTAAGCCAGGACACAATATGAAGCTGACGTCTGAAGATGCACTGGAGAACTGATGTGCTGTTGGAACTAGGGGACGATAGGCGCGCAAAGAGGGCAGTGGTGAGTGTGTGTCCCAGCGATTATGCTGTGACACGTCAAGACGACGCCGAACTCACTGAAGAGAGCTTTTGGGCGCTTCAGTGGAAAAATGGGCATTGCCTTGCCTACGCCTCACTCTGCAACCCTTCTCAGCCATGTGGTATCTCTGGTTACTCTTAAAACCCAGAGTCTGCAGCAGTCACCGAACAGTGGTTCACTCTTCTGCGAACGACCCAAAATACCCACTTCTCAGATATTGACGTGCAGCTAGCTCATGTCATAGCGTAGACTCATTGCTTCAGCAGTAGCACAATAGCGTGCTATTCCCGGCGAGTGGTAGTGGTTCACAGTCATTGGCGGGTCAAACCGTCCACTGCACATCATGACAAGCGTTTCTTTTGTTTACTCTTGAGATGTTCAGCATGAATTGACTTGGCTTTGCTATTTCAACCTTCAATTGTGTGTTCCTCGTAAACTGCACTCAGCTATAATTGTATGGTCATGCGAATGTAACGTGGTGCATAAACTTCGACTTGATTCGATATTAGTGATGGACCCTCTGACACTGGTCACGTGCTTGCCAGAACGTCGTCCCCATCACGATTCACGAACACCGCCGAGAGAGCAGACGACGCGACCGCTCGCTCGGCCCGATCACATCCACAACTTCGCAGCATCGCCTGCACAATACGCACAATGGCCGACGAAGCCTCATCGGTGCGATCCTCGCAGGGATCATCACGACGTACGCCTAAGAATGTGAGCCTCTCCTCCGCATCCCGCACCGATATATACTTCACTTCGATGTGGACCCCTCCCGCCAGACGCTGACGATATGAAGCCTCAACAACAGCTCTCGCAGATAGAGAAATCTGTTACACATCTGCTGGTCGCTACCAAGCAGCTTCTCGGTTAGTCATGTGCGCGATAGCTCAGAGCCCAACATGCAGCTAATACCGCGCAGAGACACTGACGTTATGGTCGCGCGGGACTGCTACCGAGAGTGAGGTCTCTGATGTCTATGTGCGCCTGGGATATGAGTTCAATATCGCTTCGCGGGCATTCAACGCTATTGGGGTAGACACAAATGATTTGGGAAATGTGCCTGAACTGCTGCGTGGGATTCTGGAGGAGACACTGAGCCAGGAAGCATCGCAAGCGAGCCTCGACAACTTCCTCCCCCGCATACGAGACATCATCATCAACTTGCTGCATGGCTTGAAGAAGAAGCAGCAGCGTCTGCGACAGCGCACTGCACGAGATGGATCGTTTAATGGCGGCAGCCCAAGGCAGGGTAGCATAGGAAGCACCGGCGATCAGGACGAGCCGCAGCAGCAGACACGAGCGTCGAGCACAAGGCTGCCGTCACGCAACGACGAGAACGGCAACAACCCTGACCTGCCCCCTCGGTCCTCGTCGGTGGCTGGACGAGTGTCACCAATGAAGTACGACTCGCTTCCGTCAAACCCTAGGGCGAATCGTAACACCGGAGCCAGTCAATTGTCAACGGACTCGTCCATGTCGAGCAACACTGCACAACAAATGCCTGTCATCGCGCCATATCCAGCTGACGATGCCATTTCTCAAATACCAGAGCCTCCACGGCCCAACTACGCGGTTGATTTTCCGCCGCCTCCACCGCCGCCGAAGCAGGAAGATGCCCTTGCAGCCTTGCAGAGGGGAGGTGAGCTGGAGAGAAGGGCCTCGCGTCGATTTTCAGCATATCAGATTCAGAAGCACCTCGGCACAAATGGCATACCGCTCCCACCCGTACAGAACTCACCGATACCGAACCGTGGGAGAGATGTGCGGGAGTCGATGAATGCTGTGAGAACAAGAGGGTCTATGATGCACAGCCGGCAGCGCTCGAACCAGCAGCGACCGACGGTAGACACTGGTGTAGACAAGGCGAATGACGTTTCAAGACGTATCTCAGAAGAGAGCTCACAAAGCGTAGCGCCGGCCTTACCACCACCTCAAGAGCCTGGGCCAGCATTCAGCCCTATGCAGCAAACACCTGAAGAGATGCTGGCACAACCGCAATTCCCAGACTCGGAAAAGCCGTCTCTCGGAGCTACTAGTGGTCCGTTGGGGGATCCAATCGATATGGCAGGCGATTCTCCAGAGAAGCAGTCAGCGCGGGCAGTGAACACCCCATCAAGGAGCAATTCGAGGGGTGCGGCAAAATCGCCTTCTCCGCAACCTCAGCAATTTGTGCCTGAGCAGTCACCCCAACCAGGTAAAGAGCTTACGTTGTTTTTGCAGTACAAAAGCAAGATTAAGAAATACGTGTTCTCTGACGGATCTGAGCTCTCACCTGGGCGACTGCAGCTCGCCTTTATTGAGAAGTTTGCTTGGGACACCCACAGAAACGGTGAACTCCCTGAGATACATATCCAAGATCCGGTCTCTGGAGTTCGTTACGAGTTGGAGGATCTAAACGATATCAAGGATCGTTCAGTCCTTGTTCTGAACGTTGAACAGCTGGACGAGGTCAAGAATCACATCGACGATAAATTCGGTGGTTTGAGTAAACTGGTAGAAAGCATCAAGACTGTCGTGGTCGATCAGCAGTCGGCCATCGACCGTGTTGCCGAACGTCAACAACAAACGGCACGCGAGCTCGCCGGTATTGCAGCAGCGCCACCTTCCTCAACGCGCAACTCGACATTACTACCGTCTAGACCAATGCAGACAGGTACACCTCCTGAAGGAGCACTAACTTCGGCCGCTCAGTTGAGTGAAGTGCAGTCTCTGCGTCGTGACTTGGCTGTCGTTAGACAAACATACTCCTCATTCGTCTCGGACATTCAAGCTAGCATGTCGGCCGTTCGTACCAAGGCTAACGCCGTCAAGTCCACCGCTGTAAAGGCAGCACTACCTTCGCTTGACGGTGATACTGGTCGTGCATATATTAACAACGGCAAGAAGAACCTCCAGGATGACTCTGAGAAGATTGTCAACAGGGTGGATGACCTCCAAGATCTCGTAGAAGATCTTCGTAAGGACGTTGTCATGCGGGGTGTGCGGCCTTTGCCGCGCCAGCTGGAAGTCACGGCGAAGGATCTGTCAAAGGCAACCGCTGAGCTGAAGAAACTGCAGGACTTTCTGGCGAAAGAGAAGCCTCTCTGGACAAAGATTTGGGAGCAAGAGCTGCAGACGGTTTGTGAAGAGAGGGATCTGCTCACTATGCAGGAAGAGCTCGCTGCCGACCTGCAAGACGATTTGGAGAAGGCTACTCAGACGTTTGAGCTTGTTGAGCAGGCGACTAAGCAGCAGAATCTGCAGAATGAGAAGGACCAAGGCAAGGGCATGCGCACTGTCAGTGGACAGAAGGCGTTGAATGCAGTGGCTCTAGACAAGGCTGTGGACCCCCGACAAGCCAGGGACGGTGTGCTGGGCGAAGTCAAGGCCCTGCAACCAAACCATGAAAGTCGACTCGAAGCCATCGAACGTGCCGAAAAGGCACGACAGCGCGACCTGGAAACTCGGCGCGACGATGAGTTCAAGCGAGAACTCGGCGACTTTGTACAAGAAGGCAGGCTCAAGAAAAGCGGTGGAGTCGAGGAAGTCGAGCGTGTTCGTTTAATGCGTGAAGAGAGGGCTCGAAAAGAGCACATGGAGCGCGAAGCTGAACGCATCAGAAAAAAGTCTGAGAAGATGGAAAGGGACAGACAAGCCAGGGTGGAAGCAGCCGCTGCAGAGGCTGCAGCTCAAGAGAACAGCACCGAGGAGAAGGTTGAAGAAGCTGCGCCAGCGGAAGACACACCGGCACCGGAAGAAACCAAGGAAGAGCGAACTCTGTCACCTGAAGGTGCAAACCCTTCCTGAGACTTTGCACGATATATCTTCAGCCCTTCTGCTTCCAATGTGCTGATCCAATACTGCTAGACTCAGCGCAGCCGCGCTACACAGTCCGCCCATGGGTCAAGACCGGCCTACCCCTTCCAATGCAGATGCTCGCGCACTCACCCAGCCTGACAAGCCAACTTTCGCAATCCACTATTCGAGTTGTCGAGTCTACAGAAAACCTTACAACACTGCACATGGCCAGCACCGCTCGTGCTGCAACACCAGTCAGCATCGACACCTCGATTCTATCAATCACACCCGGCGACCCAAGTCAAGAACACTCTAGCCTCAGACACCGCACACAAAAGTCAGCATCCGTGAGTCTTCGTGAAAAAAGTAAGGATTCGAGCAGTCGGAAGTCTACACCTACACGAAGGCCAAGGGGTAATACAGTGCCATGTGATGGGCCATATACACCGGAACGAAGAGAAAGGGGCGGTGATTCAGACAGTGTGCTCAGTTTCACGCCAAGTATGGGGGGGAAGCAGTTGGCAAGCTGGTTCTCCGGGCTATTGGGCAGATGAGATTCGCGAGATATAGCGCGGAAGGCAACAGGTGGGGAGAAGATGAAGAAAGGGTAGCATGAGGGTAGGAAAGAGGCATGATTGGAGGCTGCCAATGTGTATATAGTCTTCCACTTTCAAGAGCTGCATGTTGACACTCAGTGTAGCGTTCTCGCAAGGCGTTTGGACATGTTGCCGGGTATTGCGTATAGATCGAGAACACTGATCGATGTCTGGTACAGGTTTGCATGCCCAATACGATATGCAAATGTCTAGTACTAAGACAAATTCTTACCAAATACATTTCCATATTCCTAGATATACACTTTGCCGCGACTCTTTCTACATCTGACGACTGGCAGCAATGCCAACTTCCCAGCTCCCGTTCGACACCTACCCCATATCAGGGATTTTTCATCGTCTTAAATAGCCTAAGTCACATAGGACGTTGAATGAAGATCAAATTGAAAAGGGCCTCCTTTATTCTGTGGGTGTAGATCGCATCGTACGACCGAGGATCTGAGGGAACTCACAATACCCACGTGTGCCCATTATTTATTTCATAAAAAATCAAGCTGAAGATGTGTTACTGGAATCATCGCGTACATTGGACCTCAGCGTTATCCTAGCGGCTGCAGGCAGAAAAGGCTTACTGTCTCCAAAAAGTACAACTGTGATACAACTAAGTAGAGCGAGCGTCTTTTTGATTATAGTGGGTCAGCCCATTGGCAGTCAGCATGAACCTCGCGGGCCATTTTAAAGATAGAGTCTCATCCGACAGTGAGAGCGTGCGATGTGTTGCATTGGTCGTGTCCCACAAATTCGAGTACCCCGGGGGCTCCAAGGTACCACGTGGGACAATAGCAGTGATTTACGTGTTCTCCAAGTCATAACGGCGTATTTATTTGGGTTTGTTGAATAAATTCATAGTTGGCAGCTCAAACTGCTTCTCTTGTGACGAGAGTCGGAACATAAATCCGTTTTGGTTGTTGCTAAGAGATGGTAAGAAAAGTTACTACGGAAAAGTCTAATCTTTTGGATGAGCCCTGATGGTCATGGGCACGGAGGTGGCGAGCTTATATAAAGGTTATTGTGATAAGGGCATCATGTGGGCCATGAATTGTAGTTCGATGCTCCTTCGTGCTCAGACAAGTGCCTTATACATTGGAGTGTGTGAGACATACGCCATGTAACAGACTTCCTGGCAGTACGGGCGAAGAAAACAACTGCAACTTCCACAAATGCAACGTTTGGTTTACTACTTCGTAGGACTCTATTTCGGCTAACTGCTCTACCGCGACGGTGTATCACAAAGTACTGGTGTGAAAGTTCGAACCATTGTAGTACATCTTCGCCTTCAATTGGGTTTGCAGGTCTTTCAGTCAGATTTATATCTCACTGCTCATCACAGAGTGTATTGTCGAACTATTCGAGATGGCTGCTAGCGTGTTGGCATCTAGAAAACTTTTACTTTGATATAGTGAGGTTTCGCATCTAGCGAATCTATTTCGAAACAAAATAATCAGAGGTATTTAAGATATTAGTAAAAATATAGCCGTCCTTGACGCGTTGATATAGGCCAAGGGAGTCATGCTGAATTACAGAGCCCCCACCGTCACGCCCTTTTGAGATGCTGGGCCGCCTTCTACTACAATAGCACTAGAGAAAGCTAAATTTTGGGTTGCAAAGAATTTACGCCTTGTAGATACAGATCACCAGCCTGTTAGCCACAAAATGGTACCCAAGTTAAATGGAAGCAAGGACACTCCAAGAAGGGTCACAGAACACTTCGCACTAAGTCCTGCTCACTTTGGATAGAAAAAAACCTTCACCGATTTGAAGCTGGATGTAAGTATCGTTAATGTTGACTTGTAGATCGAACTTCTTAAATACCTTCCATACATAACTCCTGTTGTGTAAAGGTCCATATCATATACATGACACATTCCCGCAGTGTTTTCAAGTCAAGTAAGGGCCTTTTCTACAAACTTTTCTGCTCCCAACTTCGCTAATGCTCCCATTGGATATATGACCAAAACAAGAGATGCATAAAAATCCTGTCCATCCTTTTGGACGTTTGTTGCGTCTCCAATCTCACTGGCTTCAATGCATTTCCTAGGGATCTGGGGTGATTTAGATGGTCACAATGGTCTTAGAGAACATTTTATATGCTTTTCTGTTGAGCACAGCATCATCGCTAACTTGTTGGCATGTCAAAAGTAATGGCAGGCCGTCTGGCATTAGGCTAAAGAATGGATAACCACAAATTTGACAGCCACGGATTTAGGCTACTTCAAACTCAAGGGTTGCTACTGGTGTTTTGTTTTGTATGCAGTGAGTCACTGTCTTGAGCCCTCTTACGGTTGGTTTCACTGATACAGCACAAACTGATGCTTTCAAACTGTGGCCAGATTGAGTATCGCGCGCATCGAGCAAACGGTATCCCACAGTGTATAAATACACAATCTCCTCCAGCATGGAGAGGGCGAACCCAAGAATCTGAACCTACAACTGGTAAGCCAGCAGATGACCTAGACGTCACTGCTAGCCCTTGCTAGGTGGGAGATTCGCGGCATAGCACAACACAATCCATTCTCTTTAATCTACCCATCCTTTATACTCTCATCCCAACCCGTGCCATTGCGCAACCGTAGACTAGCGCTCCGCGACATCTACAGGCAGTCGATTAGCAGCGCCCAAGATACCTTCATATTTCACGGGCGGGTATACCGACACTTACTGTCGGTAAACCGTCTCGGGTCCTACTTGGATAGGTCCGGGAGGTGATGTGACCTGCACCTTGCTGGAGGGGAGTGTCGCGGTCTAAGGGAGAATAGTGAGGAGAAGATGGGCAGCGATCACGGTCACGACCGTGTATCGACTTATGCAAGGATCACGATCACAATCGTGTATCCGGAAAGATGATGATGGTTCTCGGTCACTGCTCCCACGTGGTACGGGCTAGCATCAACGTCTGGTTGTGCTAGCTAGTATACCGGTGTAGGTTAATCAGTTCTTGAGGTTCCTTCTATTGATGTTGGTTGTGGCTATCTACTTATGCATCGCGGGATATAGATTGATCGGTCCGTATAACCTGCAATCTTATCCACGCAGTTCCGCCTCGTATCGTGCTGCGATGCCGGTACGATACTCGGTGATACCAACACCCTCCTTCTTGTCCGGATATACTCACACTTACCCTGGCTCTTAATATCAGGAACTTATGCAGAAATCTCTTGTAGTACAGAACAACTGATGTGGCTTGGTATGCGCGATGAGTATATTGATCTATAATATTGAGAAGCTAGCACCAATAGTAGTAGTATGACTGCCTAATGGAGAGCTCCGTTAAGGTACAACAGTAGTGGTGATACAGTTTGTGTTGTGTTGACTAATGAGCTATCCACAAGTGCTGGGATCTGTGTTTATATACAGCCATGTCCAAGTTCCTACACGGGCGCACCTGCATGGATCATGCAAGTAATCCTTCCTCCTAATGATGCAAGTCACCTACGGATTGTATTCTCGAACTGCAGAATGATTTTTCCTTAAATAAACCTAGCTTTCTATTTTTGTTATGAAGTGTGTGTTGTGTTCGTCCGATAGTTCGTCGGGAAAAGAGATCAAATGAGACGCAGCCGTGAAGCATTTTCGAGCATTTTCGAGTGTTTTACAGGAGGCTTGTCTTGTAGCTTTTTCTATTGTCCAGCAGGTAAACGCATTGAATCTCTTGAGCTCTGGGGGTTCTATCAACGGAGTGACTGATAAGTCCATGTGAGGCAACGCAATTGGATTTGATATCTGGTCCAAGAGTGAAGTATGAGACTCAGCAGATGCGAATGAAAAAGTGCCAAAGTGCCACGTCGAAGGACAATGCTCCTACCCAGCAGCTGTCGCTAACTGATTGAAAAGCTTCAGGTCGTGGTACGGCAGGCGTAAGTTGACGAGAGAGCAAAAACCAAAGGTAACAACGTCCATATTCTTATGATGATGCACTGTTCCTGAGAGTGAAGTCAGTCATGGGACATCCTGAATCACTCGAGTAAGCACCTTGAACCATGACAGAACTACAACTGTAAGCTCTCTGTAGGGTGCGCTCCACATAAGACGATAGTATACCTTGTAAACCTCCCACGAATAGTATTTCCAAACCTGCTTGCCAATAAGGCATGGTATCCGAGAGTATTCGGAGACTAGTCCTGTTTGGGATGATCGTGGGTCCATGTCGAACGTCAAGTGACGGGAAGGAATGGGATCCCCACTTGCAACGCGACCATGGCAATGAAAGAATTGTCGAAAAAACCTCCAGTAGCTATAATGTGTAGATCTTCGTGACTCATGTAGGTGTAATGGCCCAGATTTCATCCCACTTTCGCTGAAATAGAGGCTCAGCTACTCGCGAGTCCAGCCAGACTATTTCTTTGAGATGAACTTTGACATCGTCCCAGGTTTGCAGGAAAAGAACCCCAATAGCAGTACGAGCTTGCGCGGTGAACCACTGGCCTTCCGGTAGTCCATCACAAGCCACTATACCGACGGATAGAAGCCATAATGCGAGAGAACTGTGATTGAGAAGCATAGCGTACCATGTGTGCTCCAACTGTACTTGGAGTTTTAGAGCTGTGGCATACTGAAGTCGTGCGTGCGTGAAGTACGTTGGGCCTTGGATGATGAGCATATACAGAACTAGTGCATGACGAATACTTCCGGAAGCTATTAGATCGTACGGGAAATTGTCATCACAAGGCTGAGGTGACCACAGTAGCAGCTTGTGTACGACAAAACATGTCAAGTCATGAAGGTCGGTATTGCAAAGGATATACTGGTCCGACTCAAAGAGATTGTGTAGTCGGCAGGTTATGTCGAGAATATCCGGGTCCAGAAGAGGAACGTCGAGCGTCATTAATATTCCAGTGTTTTTGTTGTCTGTGGCTTCGTACCACTGCGGTATGGGAGCGATGCCATTACCACGTCCATTGCCGTCCTGTGTTGGGAATTGCGGCGCTTGCATGACAATCATGCAGACCCTTCAAATGACCAGTTAACGAATGAAGTCCATCATACATGGCTGGATTCGCTACTTACCATGCCACCATTCTAGCAGTGAGAGGACTTATCTGTTTGACGCTATTGATGCCGCCTCTCAGCTGAACCAGACGTTTGACGCCATCAACATGCATAGCACTGACGTCCATGTTGCCCTTGCCATATTCGATAGCAGCCAGTGTGACTATCGAGTCCAATGTTGCATCTTGCAAAGCCGCAACTGGATCAGTGATTTTCTCTCGAACCAGTGATACGCAATCAGCCATTAAAGTTTCTGAGTTAGCGAATCCTTTCTCTTCCCGTAGTTCGATATCAAGTGACGCAGTTTGGAGTGACACGTGAAAAAGAGCTGGATCCGCAAGGGCAAGTGGCCACCATGAAACCACGAATGGATTCGACATAATATCAAGATCCAATGGGTAGTACTGAAAAGCAATGTAGGAAAGAACTGGGTTGAGGGAGTTAGAGTCTGAGTGACCTCAAATGCGCATATTGAAAACTTACAGTGTTGGATTAATCGCTGTACATATGGTCGTGGAAGTCTTGTCTGAGGATATGTATCAAATGGATCAAAGGACTGTATCCCGGGGTTGGCGAAGAAGACAACGGGAGCGCTCTCAGTCTCAGACGATGGTTTTACTAACATTCCTACTTCACTGTCCGTTGGTGATGCAGACAGTGGCTGGTTGGCGTATACGCATGGCGAGTCTTTCTTAGCACATCGTGAACATTGTGGTGTGCGCAAGTCACATGCCAACTTAGACTTTGCACAAGCATCGCAGGATCGTCGCAGCGTCTTGCGCATTGTGTGTATGGAAGTGCATGACTACAATGCTAGAACAAGAGATGCCCGGAACGAGCGGATTGCTCAGCAGGCGACTGCGACTCGCTTAGCTTCGCAGAACCCCTGCTCGTCAACTTTTGCTTTATACCCAACTCGCACGAGGGTTATACATGTATTTTGTAACTTCGCCTCTCTCAGGTTGAACAATGTTTGCATAAGCCAGCTCAGCGGATTGATCTGGCGCGATGTTCTGCATCGTTCCTAGTCGCTGATCGAGCACGTAAAGTAAGGCCGGAGAAAGAACAGAGACCAGCAATCTGATGTGCGTCAACTTACTTCAGCCGCCTAATTAACCGTCCCCATCGATCAACTAAGATCAGACAGGACTGCTTTTAGTGACAGCTTCTATATGATGATATGAAAATGGGTCTGTTGTGTTGGCCGAGCAACAGGCCGAAGCCTGCGAGGGAGAGTGCCAAGATCGGAGGGTCTTTCGAGACTATCACCGACATGACGTCGCCTTGTTTTCACGACCCTTAACAACTTCGAGATCACTCACCAGTTCGAGCACTCATAGCAACACAAGCGTTCATTCGCTGTTGTCAGGATGCGCCTTGAAACCGTAGCGGCGGTGAAGTGCCAGCGCATCGTCATCCCAGCCTCGCAATTTGCATGATTCGCGCATTTGAGGCTCCACCAGCCACCTCACAGGAGATTCTCAAGTATCTTGCACAACATCACTTCACATTCCTCACCCTGGGTCTCGACGAATGCACGAGCTTGCAACGCACAGTCCGACTCAAAATGCATATTTCGACACTTCTATCGTTGCCATCGTCTCTCCTGTTACTCCTCTGCAATGCGCCGCAAGCTGCGGCATCGCAGCAATGGCCCCACAATCTTCCAAAGCATATGAAGTACTTCCCCGAGGACGAGAGACATGTAAAGCGGGGTCTAGAAATTAGGGAAAGACTTCAAAATGAGAAGCCTGTAGGAATAAAGAAGATGAGCACAGACGAAGGAGAAATGTTCATGCTTGATAACTGGATATTTGCCTCTAGCCAAAGTAAGAGGTCGGAACATGAGTATTTTGGAAACGGAACGTATCAGGCGCAACCGGCAATAAGACCAAATGCCAAAGACGAGTGGCTTGAACGTTTGCGCATCAGAGATACTTTGCTGAAGAGGCAATTCAGATGCCCAGAAGGCACCAACAGCTGCTCTTCGATTGGAGCGCCAGACGTTTGTTGCGGTACAGGCAGTACATGTGTGAATGTGCAAGATACAGATATCGGCTCTGTTGGTTGCTGCCCGCAGGGACAGACATGTTCTGGAACAATCAGCTGTAATGAGGCTGCAGGCTACACCTCGTGTCCGAACTCATCAAACGGCGGGTGCTGTTTACCTGGGTTTCAATGCAGTGGTGTTGGCTGTACGTTGCCTCTTCATAGTATTCATAGCAGACGAATGTACTGACAAGTAACAGGTGTTGCTGCTGGGACGTCAATCACTTACGTCCAGCCATCGACCTCTGCGCTACCATCATCATCTCCGACCACAGCCGTTGTCGTACCTACATCGGCTCTGACTTCCACTACACCAACGACTTCGCCCACTCGCACATCTACGCCAGCACCCTCATCCTCACCCTCATCCATCTATACCTGCTCTACCGGCTGGTTCTCTTGCCCCGCCAGCCTAGGCGGTGGCTGCTGCCAGAATGGTCGTGAATGTGCAACTGGCGCATCTTGTCTTGGTGACGATTCCACCAGCACCCAAGCACCATCAGCTCCCGTCCGGCCCACTAGCGAGGGTACTATTACCGTGACCTCTACTGCGTCCGAAGGTGATGTATGCCCCACTGGGTTCTACGTCTGCAGCGCATATTACCCATCCGGTTGTTGCAGAGTAGGTCGGGACTGCCAAACCACTGGCTCCTGCATCCTTCCTTCTTCAACTACAGTAATTGCAACAAATGGCGTTACTGTCATTGCACCCTCGGGAGCCGAAGCTGCGGCCACTGGAGCTGCACAGAGTGGATCGTGTCCTAGTGCCTGGTATAGCTGCCCTGCAAACCAAGGCGGCAACTGCTGTCCCAATGGCTATGCTTGTGGAGAGCAATGTACGGCGACTGCCTCAGGAGTATCCAGTGTTGAGGCGAAGGTCGCGCCGAGTACTGCGTCGTTTGTTCCGCAGTGGTCGGTGTGGGGGACAGCCATAGCTGCATTCGCAATTGGTGCTGCCATGATTGCGCTATGAGGCATGACGATTTAATGATTGACATTTATGATGCTATGTACATTCGTTCTAAACTGTATATATAACAGTGGTTCATCACGGAGTGTGCCAATCTCTACGAGGGAACCACTTACGAATACCACGACTATTACATAACGATTACCCTGGTACCACTACGACGCAGCGTGTAGCCAGTCTACATTAAAGTCGCCTTATTCCTTGCCATATCTTATATTAACGAGGAGATTTAGCAGCAAAGAACAAATCTGCAGGTTCCATACAGCTCTGCAGGCTCCTGATCAATGACCGAATGGAACCCTCTCTATATGATACTGGGTTCATCCGCAAGAGCCTGAATAAGTCAAATGAATGATGCAATTGCATGACGTACACTTGAGTTTGATGCACGAGTAGGTGCTACAAGGGTCAGGCCAACGGTCTACGCGCTGCGTATGGGAAAGAGCTAGTGAGCAAGGGGTTCAGAGTGTGTAAGGTGATGACGGCCTTCAATGCAGCCACCCGTACAAACATCAGCAGGCCCCAAATAAAGAGATGCGCTTTATAACGCCTGGTTCAAACGGGTAGAGTGAACAGGTTCAAGTAGATAGTATTTTGATGAAAATGCAAGCCTGACAAGACACATCTTATACGGCTGTAGTCAAAGATTGTATCGTCTTTGTAGGTGCTGAGAAACGAGGCAATCCAAGAGGATAGAGAGGTGTACAGGCGAGAGTAGGTTATGTTTAGCTAGTGTATCTGTGCTGCTGGGTTATATATCTGTCCTTCATCATCTTTCGTGGCGAGGTCCTTATATTAAGCTGGCCTATAAAATTGGACCTGTGCTGCAAGTATTCCAAGCCCTAATATTAACGACACTTCCAAATAATATCATGGCTTACAGTACCTTTTGGCGCGCTATTGTGATGTAGAGATGATAGTCATGTAATAGTTGCAAGTGTGGTAGGATGGCACGCTCGGTCGTAAACCACGTTCTGTATTCCTAGCCTACCCACACAACTCAAGATCGTTGGTTGGAATTCTTAAGTTAGTCTAGGTCGAAGCCTTGCCACGAAATGCATCCCGAACCATGCTTCGATGTTGATAGGGATGATGGTCCAGTAACCAATAAGCATCATCACTGCGCTAGTGTGCACTAGAGCTTAGCGCAAGTGCACGGACGTGAAGTGCAATCGATAGGTAAAAAAAGTTCTTGAGAACAGCACGTCTCCGACGACCGTGAACCTCCCGAATCACCTCAAGGCCTGCTTGTAAGATAGTCGTCAAGAGCATGGCGCCTTCGACATTATCACCGGACACGTCAATTTCGTCGCGCACGCTCTCGGCCGGCTCTGCACAACCAACATCAATGGATATATCCTCGAACCCTAGCACGAGCCTGCTCGCCAATCCAGTCACATTCTTGCAACCCACTGTGCAGCTCAATGCTACTTTTCTTGCCGCTGCGAAACGTTATTTGGACCCTGTTGCAGCTGGAGTCAGCGAGTCACAAGCCCAGCGCCAACAGGATGCGCGCAAGAAGAGGAAGCGGGGAGAGGGTTACAACGGGGACATGCGGGTACTGCATCTGAAGAAAGTGCATCTGGATGGTTTCGGTGTAAATCAGATCTTCGAGCAAACACGCAAGATTGTTGATGCTGCAACTGAAGAGATTGAGTTGTCTCTACCTGACTCAGATGATGAAGTCGTGGCGATGGATGTGGAAGACGAGGAGGAAGAGCTGTCGGACCCAGAGGAGCAATATCACACCGAATCTGAAATGGGTGAAGAGGGGGTAGACTATGAGGTTGAAGGCATAGATGATGACGAGGATGCTGTGCCCTCAGACAATGCATCTTCTGGTGAGGAAGATGTTGAATTAGAAGATGGCGGGGAAGGGATGTTTTCAGACGAGGGTTCGGACGATGAGCCCGCTGCAGAATATCAACCAGACCCGAACGGTCTTAACGATGGGTTCTTCTCTATTGACGACTTCAATAAGCAGTCAGAGTTCCTAGAGCAGCAAGACGCACGCGGCGAACCTGTTGATAGCGACGACGAAGAGGTGGACTGGACAGCAGACCCTATGGCAGGGGGCGCTGGTAAGAGCGGGCTTGATGGTAACGAATCAGGCGACGAGTCAGATGAGGGTGGCCCAACATTCGGTAACGTGGATCTTAATGCGCCTGAGGGAGATAGCGACGACGATGCAGAATTCGATGACGGCGACTTGGATGGTATGGATGATAGCATGAACGCCAACAACGTCATGTATGCGGATTTCTTCGCGCCCCCAGCGCAAAAAGCCGGGAAGAACAAGAAGAAGCGCGGGCGACCAAACCCTCACAACTTCCCTGCAAAGACAGCCGCCGACGAAGAGCAGGAAGAGAACGCAGATATGGAGAACACAATGGCCAGGGTACACCGTGATCTATTCGAGGACGATGACGACGCTGAGAGCGAAGATGCCCTTTCAGATGTAGACCCTGCAGATCCCAAGTCGAGAAAGTCGACACACGAACGGAGGCAGGCCAAACTACAAGAAGAGATCCGCAAACTCGAAGCTGCCAACGTAGCAAAACGACAATGGCAACTTTCTGGAGAAGCTCGCGCTGCCGATCGACCTCTGAACTCTCTCCTCGAGGAGAACCTTGAATTTGAACGCGCTGGCAAACCCGTTCACGTCGTCACGGCTGAAATCTCCGAAGATATTGAAGCCCTCATCAAGCGCCGTATTCTTGCTGAAGAATTCGATGAAGTTCACCGCCGGCGCCCAGACGATCTAGCGACCGGCCCTGTCCGCCGCGGCAAATTCGAGCTCGACGACACGAAAGCGCAAAAGAGCCTGGCAGAGATCTATGAGGAAGAGCATCTGCGCGCCAACGACCCGAACTTTGTCGACGCACGGGATGAGAAACTGAAGAAGGAGCACGCCGAGATCACTGCCATGTGGAAGACACTGTCTGCAAAACTCGACAGCTTGTGCTCCTCACACTTCAAGCCCAAGCCCGCAGCGCCCAACCTGGAGATCCGTGTCGATGCGCCCGCAATCGAGATGGAAGACGCGCGTCCCACTGCCGGCGGCGACGTCGCTGGCGCGTCTATGCTCGCACCACAGGAAGTGTACAAGCCTGGCGACGAGGCTGACAAGTCTGAGATTGTCACGAAGAGCGGTATGCCACTGTCGAGAGAGGAGCTGTCGAGGGAGGAGAAGGCGAGCAGGAGAAGGAGGGACAAGGAGAGGAGTAAGAAGGCAGGGCTCAACAAGCCGAGGAAGGAGGAGAGTAAGGGCGGAAAAGATAAGAAGGGTAGCAGGGGAGAGAAGAAGCAGCTTGTCAGTGATTTGAAGAAGGGTGGCGTGCAGGTCATTGGGCGGAAGGGTGTTATTACCGATGTTGAGGGCAAAGATGTTAAGGAGGCTGCCAGGAGAGGCGCCGGGAGCTATAAGCTGTAAGTGGATGGACCGTAGCAAATGTCGTATTAGTTGTGTGGGTATAGCCAGGAAACCACGACTTATTTCACGAGGGCATATCCAGCCCTAAAATCACGTATCTCATTTTCAATTGCTCAAATACTCTTTTGGAGCATCATTCTCGATAAAGTCCTCTGGACGCACGCGCCGCATTCACCACCACCCGACCACCTAGAAACTGACCCCGTGTCCCCTACTACACCCCTTCAGGACGGCACGTACATATACCATTGTCTGCGTTGAGCCAACCAGCTTGCTCCTATGTGCAGAAGATGCGCAGCTGCACACTGGTGCTGCGTGTCTGGTCTCCCTTTCAGTTTGCCCTGAGACTCTTGTGCGGGTGTTGACTCCATCCTATCCCGTGCCTGCAAGGTGCTTGGTTGCCTCTCAGCTTCGATATTCCAAGTCTGGAGCCGTGACGACCGTTCCAATCAGGACGCTCGGAATCGACCCGGAGCGAGTAGCATACTGTCCACACCCAAGGACTGCACGAGAGGTGCAGATTTGTGCAGCGGCGAGAATGATCCCTCTTTACGCTGCTGCTTGGTACATGTAAACGCTCGATGGGAATAAGACGACACCTAGAAACACGTTCTCTGCTCTGAGTGCGGGTGACATGCGTACTGTTATCGAGATGATGCCCCACGGATATCGTGTGTGCTGGGATCCATTCCGGTAGTCTGTGTGTATGCATCAATTGTGGCCGATGTGGCATTGATCACACCGAGCCCCGACCTGCCATGTGCTTTGCATCGAGTTTGTCCCTGAGCTAGGGGCGGTTGACACGTTCGTAGAGGTGATCGCGCTCTCTCGTAGATAGCGCAATGACACGGTCTCCACAACGGCATCCAGTTTCGGTTTCTGTAGGAGACCCGGTATGGGCTACCGTAGCGAATGTCTGTTGTGTTGGCATGACGGATGTCTGGGAGAGAGACCTTCTGTACCTTGTTCTCACTTTTGCGCTGAGACTTGGTGCATTTCTACCACGAACCCGTATGGGTTGAATTCTTCCAAGTACAATGTTCTCTGTTTATTTCTCCGCTTTTACTAGGATCGTATGGCTCGTCTAGGCAATCATGTGTTGCATCTCAGGCTTGCTGCCTTCTGAAATCAATGAAAGGCTGTATGGTGGTATGCTTGATTGGTGGTCTTTGTATAAAGTGCACCATCGAATGGCCAGGTTAGTAGGTGTTGAAATTTAGCCGACAATTTCTACAGTAAGATGAGCACGTGAGAGTGCCAACACCAACAGCCACCAAGAGCAGGCTTCAAAACCGGATCAGCTGAAAAGTGCGAAAGGGGTTGGCGAATGTCTTTGCGGAGACGTCAGAATGTGAGACATGCCAGGTCGGGTATCGAATGTGCTCAGAGCTGCAAGCAGCAGCACCGTCTGGCTTGCATGGCATGCATTTGTCCCCAAGGTCTGGAGAACGATGCAGTATAGCGACGACTAGGGGGCTAGGATCAAGCGAAACCAGAAAACGTGATATTCTGTAGGCCTTGCCATCCTGATTCGCCTGCTTAAGATTCGGTCATGTGTACGACAAAATCTTCTTCTCCAAACGCATCTCTGAAACTCGGTATACGTTTCCGCGTCATCCAAACCGTGAGCACGGGCACTGTTTTTGTCTTACCCTCTGCATTTCTCCTCTCCTCCGCCAGGTGGCCATGTCCTTGCATCTCCTCCACCGCTACGTCATCCCCATCCACATCCATAGCATCGCTTTCGCTGCCTGCCTGCCCCTTCTCTTGTCCCTCCGCATCCACTCCGTTCGCCGCCTCTTTCCCGCGCGGAACGACAACACTGCTCAATGCAGTGTACATGTACCACTTTATGCCCTCAATCTTCTCTTTCTCCACCTCACAACCCTTCTCAGCCTCTTTTTCGCCGGTGATCCTCCTAACCATGTCCACTATTCCAACAAGTTTAACCGTACCGTCACCTTGGGCCGATACGGCGATGATAGCAGCTTCTTGCCTCAGCGCTGTTGGTACATCGTCGCTTGCTTGATCGTTGCCGAGGCCAAGGTATCGCCGTAATTTGGTGATACCGGACTTAACGTTCTGATTCTTGCTGTACACGATAGGCATTACATTCTCTGTCCCCCTCTTCTCGACCTCCCTCCTTGCCTTCTCCGGCAACAGGACCCAAGGCTCGTACAATTTCGAATGGTTCGTTCTTACAGGCTTCTGCGTATCGCTCTTGTTGCTCATTCCACCTCCGCTCTGAGTTTTGTCGTTATCAGGGGCCGTGCGCTTACGCTTCTGGCCTTGTTGCGGCGCTGGGATGTTTGTGCTTTGCCCCCCATGAGCAAACTGAGCAGCGCCAATTATGGGCAGTGTAGGACCTTCGCTGGAGTAGGGCGCATCTGTAGTAGAGTTGGGGGCTGAGGGGATGCGTGTGTCTGCTGAAGATGCGAGAACATCGCTTACACGCTTTGGTGGAGGCATTGTGGCGTGATGTGTACAGCCAAGTCCCTTATATAGCTGTATGTGTGGCAGGGATGGGTGTGCTGCTATTGTAGTGGAAATCAAACAGCTCATCAATCGCAAAGTGAGCTCTTTCGAAGTTGTGCGGGACGCGACAAGGTTACGCGCTAACCGCGGAGATAAGAATACGCTAACCAATCGCCGGCTGTTGACAGGGCAGACGCATGCGAAAGGCCTTTGGGGCTTTCGACACGCTTTACAGGCATCAAATGCCAAACTGGCTCTCAACTTCTCTCCTTCTCTGCTCCCTCTCCAGCTCCTGCCTGATTTTCTCTGCCTCCTCGCTGACACCCTTCTCACCCTTCTTCCTCTGCCGTTCCTCATATTGCGCTCTACTTTTCATTATGCGTGCCACAATTTCTGCAGCATTTACGTTTTGGAACTCGTGGTTGGCAACTTCGCGGTAGATGTTAAGTGTCTTGGCGACGGCGTAGGGATCGTAGGTCAACGGCATGAACTTGGTGATGCCATGGTAGACGGCAGTTGGCGTTCCGTAGGGGAGGGTTAGGAGGAAGGCCTTGGAGAGAGAGAAAGGGGCGCCGAAGATGACGGCATGGATATACTGCGAAGAAGTCAGCAAAAGTCAAAAGGATACTTGGTAAGAGGGATTGGGGGGGGGGGGGGGGGCGGGGAAGCGTACCTTGCATTGCAGCACGCACAGGCCGCGCTCAAAGATGTTCATGATGGGGTAGTTGATGCCTTTCCAGTGGTTGATGACCTCGTCGTCGTGGATACCTGCAACGAGGAAGACAGGGCCATAGTCCTCGCCTGTCTTGGACAACCTGTCTGCCTTGGCCTCTTCTGTGTACCACCCGCGCTGCTTTGCGGCATTTTCCTCGGACTCGGTGACTTTGCGCAAGAACTCAATGTGGCCAGAAGAGAAAAGATCCCACCCACCGTCCACGTAGACGGCGGTCTGACCAGGTTTGACGCCCTTACCCTGTACGAGTTGATGGAATTTACCCTTCTCCTCCTTCACGGGCCCCAACGCCGAGTTGGTTGTCTGCGATCTGCCTACGCCCGGTCGCGGTTCGTTGGTTGCAGCGTTGGTCGTATTGCTTGTCGTGGTTCGGCGCAGTTTTGCCGGGCGAGAGGCGTGCCAGTACCACACGTCGCAGCCAGGCGCTCGACCGCTGGCATCGGTCGCATAATCTTTGATGCGCTGCAGCATCGCCTGTCCTGCTTCCTGGCGCTCAGCCTCCCCACCAGGCCCTTCGTCGCCCGAAAGGCGCTTTTCCAGCGATTGTATGAAATGCGACTTGGTGCACAGCAGCATGCGACCGACAAGGTCGGTAGTCGAGATGCCTGGGGTGCGCTTGACGACCTTGAACCTCCCCGCGGCCTTGACATAGCGGTAGCAGTCCTTGCCATCACTGTCTGAGGTGATGTCATCGCCATGCACGACGAAGTGGCAGCCGTAGTGAGAGATCCAGGGTAGCGAGGTCACATAAGGCGCATGGGGGACAGCCTTAGTTACCCAGCGACAGGCCTCGACAGCCATGATGCGCTCGTTTAGGCGCATGACCGTGGGGCCCTTATTCTCGAGGATGGCCTCGTCCGAATGCACGCCAACGAGCAGCTCCGAGCCCAGCTGGCGTGCCTGCAGCATAGCGCCAGCATGACCATGGTGGGCAAAGTCGAAGCAGCCATCGACCCAGATGCGGTCTTGCGACACCTGGACATGTTCCTGCGGGTCGACGGGCCAGGCGCCCTCTGTGGGAATCCACTCTCCCTGTTGATGTTAGTACCACAACCAAAAAGCAGGCACACAAAGTGGGGACGGGGCAAAGCAGACCTTTGCGCTCTGTCTGCGCTGTAAGTTGGACATGGTGGTGATGGTGGGGATGACGATGACGATGACGATGGGGATGATGGGGATGATGGGGATGATGATAACAATGCTGATGTATGGAGAGTACCAGGGATAGGATTGATGACTTGTGATAGAGCGAACAGACTACAATAGACGTCCACGAACAGCGGGATGGTGCATGCAAATGTACAGAGATGCAGACGTGCAGACGCGCAGACGTGCAGACGTGCAGACGTGCAGACGTGCGGACCGACACGCAGACAGACGTGCAATGTGCAAGCGTGCGAGCGTGCGAGCGTGCAAGTGTGCAAGCGCAGTTGGTCTGTTGGTCTGCTGGCCTGCAAATGCAAACCCACGTCACAGACCTCGGCAGAACCCTGAGCGACGGCGGCAGGGGGTCTGCGGTGTTGCACACATTTCACTGGCTGAACGCCATCGACTCTCCGGGCGCCACCATCTGTGTCCATGGGTGCGGCGGTTCCTGCGTCTCGGAGGGCTTCTTTATTGGGATTTATTGGTGTCGTGCGTCTGTATCGCGCATAGCCACTGTAACGGCGCAGTGGGAGCCTTGTTGGGTCGTTCGCTGCATACATGCATGCATATATCCATCCTCCTCTCTGCCAACCCCACTATACATACTCGATCAATTTTTCCGTATATAGCTGCATGTTATATCGATTTTCGATCATCGACTATCAAAGTTATGCCCGGCCGCTAACGCTTCCCCCGCGTACTTGCGACACAAGCTCGTGAGCCCCTGAGGGTGTCCCCACAGCCCTGGGAGGAGTGGAATGAACCATGGAACAACCTCCCCCACCGACCAGCAGCAGCAACAGCAGCAGCAGCAGCAGCAGCGTGTTCAGCAGACGACCCTCCTTCTTTGGTGGGAAGAGCAGACACAAGGCCTCGCGCTCCAACGTCCCTGCAACACTCCATCTTCCTCCCACATCGCCCGTTCAGGAACACAATCCCACCGTCCCGCCGCCAGACGTAACCCCTCCTGTAACCGGCCAATACGCTTCGCACGCGGGAGTACCAACAACGCCACAGAAACGTAGACAGCCGTCTCGGCACAGCATCTCTAGCACTGTAGGGGACATTGGCCTGCAATTGCGGAGGAGCCGCTCCACGTCCCTGCGAAGCGCAGCCTCGTCTAACCACTCCCATAAGAGGGCGCCGTCTTCAATATCGACTATGCATTCTGTCTCGCTCTCCCCTGAGAAGACACCTGCCGCAGCGCCCATCTCTGCTTCGCGACCTACCCTCTCCATATCCACCTTTGCGCGCAACAAAGCGAAGAGCAGCGACAACATCAAGGCTGATGGTAGTGGTAGTGGTGGTGGTGGTGGTGGTGGTAATGGTAGCCTGCAGAACTACGACAAGACGCCATTGAGTGCCCCCGACAAGCCAAAGCCAGCCTTTGGTATGGCCGTACCTATCCCATTGCGTCACCCGCCCAGCCAAAAGGAGATCCAGCAGGCACAACGGCAGGCGAGCAACGCTGGCCTGGCACCTGCAGCGCCCATACCCGTACCCAACGGCGCGAACCCCAACATCATCTTCCAGCACATCCAAGAGCTCGCCTCGAAACGCATATCTACGCTGGACTATCTGCGGAAGGCGTAAGTCCAGTCAAGCTCGTCCGTCCACGCTCGTCCAACCTGTCCACCCACACCCATCCGCCCATACCCATCCGCCCATACCCATCCATCCACGCGCACCTGCCCGCATTCATATGCCCATGCTTGCACACCCACACGTCTGCCCACATTCATCCACCCACACTCTTCACCTACGCTCGTCTGCCCATATTTTTCTACCTACACTGGTCCACCTACACTCTTCACCTACACTTCACCCACACTCTTCACCCACACTCTTCACCTACACTCGCCTACCCACACTCTTCATCTACAATTTCCACCTACACCATTTGCCCACACTCTTCACCACTCTTCACCACTCTTCACCACTCTTCACCACTCTTCACCACTCTTCACCACTCTTCACCACTCTTCACCACTCTTCACCACTCTTCACTCACCACTCACCACTCACCACTCTTCACCTACACTCGTCTACCCACACTGTGGCCCTGCTAACGCATTGCAGCCATGAAGGCAGAATATACTGGTTCAACACCCTCCTCTTCTCCAAAACAGACCTGACTCGCTTGCCTTCCTTCAACCCACGCAACCAATCCCGCAGAGCAACACACTACCTGCTCCTCGGCTTCAGCCTGCCTACCATCCTAGACCTGCACGCCAACTCCCCCGCCGACTACCTTCGCGCCCTCAACGCCCTGCTCATCGAGTTTGAACAGTACCAATCCATGCACCCCCCTGACGGCCCCACTCAAGGCAGTCTGTCCCGTGCACGCATACCGCAGATGTTCAAGCGGGCGAATCTCGGCGGCAAAGGGCGTCGGAGCAGCTCCGCAACAGGCGATTTTCCCTTGCTCACACCACAATCCTCGTTCGGCAGCGACACGGGCGGAGGCGCGTTCAACACGGACCCGCCTACCGACGATCTACTGCCCAACGAGACGTATCTCTACCTCCAGACGCCGAGTCTGCCTTTTGATCCAGACTTCTTCAGCACGTTCGCCACCCTCTGCGATGTCCTGATTGACTGTTATACCAAGATGCTGAGTATGCTCTCCACGCCCGAGACCATCATGCTGGCCGGCCAGGGCGTGCCGAGCACCGTGGGCGATTTGTTTTCCAAAGCGGACGCGAGGGTGAGGAAGATCATCCTTGCCGGTGTGGTCAGGGAGTTCGAGGAGAGTTGTCGCGCGGGAATCCGGGGCGAGATTGGCGGAGTGGGAAAAGTGGTATTGGGGGGGTTGATGTAGGAGGAATGAGCGGGACGAGCAGAGACAGTGTAGCTTGACGAAACAGCACAAGCCTCGACGTGCTCGATTGTTGGCATCTATTATGATTTTATGAGGGAGGATTTGGTCTACACGATGGGATACCCGGAGGGTCGCTGCATAGCGCTGGCGTTTTGTCGAATAGGGAAGAAACGTACTGTTGTACTGTTTCAAGCACGGCGTAAAGCTGTGCAAGCGGCTTCAGTCGCAAACGAGTTCTTATTGTGAATTGCAAAGCTGTGACTTGGAAGACTGTGACCTGGAATGCTGCGACTTATGCTGTAGCTTGGACTGCAACTTGAAATGCCTTGACTTGGAATGCTCCAAGTGATGCGAGAGGGTGTGAGTGTAGATTGGATCACGCCACAACGCTGAGCCATTGCTGAGCCGAATTGCCAAGGCAAATGGTTTCGGTAAGGCACTGACAAGTTGGACCCTTGCATTGAAGAAGTCGTGTGCAAGGTCTCTGGGCTAATGGTCGGGTCGACTCGCCTGCGCTCTCATGCCAACTCCAATTCTTTGGACACATCAAATCTCACAAACGAGCTGCCTAAACCGTCGGATGCCCTCCAACCTAAGCAGCAACGCCCTCCTTCTTCTCCACCACTTCAACCAAATCTGCAACTCCTCTTTGCTTCCCAATCGCCACCTTCTGCAACTTTTCACTGCCGACTGCCTCGCCCTCATCCTTCCCCTCACTCTTCTCGTCCCCGTCAATCACATCTCTGGGGATCTTGCTCAAATCCATGCGCATGCTGTAGGCATCCTCGCCGTCGGCATAGTACTTTGCCTCGACCTTGTCCACACTGAAACCAAGGGTCTCCTTGTACAGGTTCAGCGCTGCAACGTTGGACATGCGCACGTGCAGGGAGACGTATTTAGCATCGAAGGTTTCGGCCATTGCGCGTTCTGCGTGTGTCAGCAACCAAGACTACATCTATCGCGATATGCTATGGGTCGATTTTATTGTTGTCGATATACGGCAAGGGGGGTGCAAAGTGAGTGTCCTCGCATACGTTCAGTGCGTGAGTGACGAAGCAGCAACGCAGCGGGCTGATTAAGGTGCTTGTTTGAATCAAGGGAAAACGTACGACTCTGTCTCATCAACTTCTCTGCTAACCCTAGGCGGCGATGCGTGCGCATCACGCTCAGACTCGTGATGTGTCCGTGTGGGATGCCGTCAGCAGGCTCTTCTTCCATCTTGGCGAGCACATAACCGACGATCTTGGGGGGATCGTAGGGTGTCTTTGGAGGACGGGAGACCTGCCATCTCATCAGCATGTAGATTCGAAACTACGATACAGTGCATTTGGCCGGATTGGGGTATCGAGGGCGATGTGGAAGCTTGAGGTTGGAGATCAGATGCGTATGATGTGAGTCGCAGATGAGCCGCCTTCTCTCGCTGCCAATTCCCATCATAAATCGCTTCATCAGAGTCCAATTTTCGTCTTAGCTCTTTCATTCATCCCTCTTCCCCATCTCTTTTCTCGCCTCCTTTCTCGTGCCTATATCTACAGCCCCGCATTCACCTTCGCTGTCCCAAAAAAAAAAAAAAAAGTCTTGCACTTACATCAACGGCCACGTAACTCAACTGCGGCCAGCTCATCGCATGGTAGAGATAGTACTTGCAGAAGTAGTTCTCAGGCAGATTCGTAATGTTCGCAAGCTGCACGTGCGGAATATCACTTGGGCGAAGGAGGCGAATATCCATTGTGACTGAATCAAATCGTCCTTCTCTTTCTCTGGTCGTTCGAGTCTGTCAATCAAATGGTTTGATTTAGTTCTTAGGCTCTCCAAAGGCACACTGAAGTGGGGGGTTGATGTTTGTTGGTGCTGTTGGTGTGGCCGTTCCGACTCGGAATCTTTGGGCATGTGCGTTTTACGTCAGCGTGAATTGGCCAATCAGAAGGCGGAACGTAGAACCGCCACAAGACAGCGACAGTGCGCTTGTCCATTAATAATCCCGGTGAATATGGCGTATAGCCTGTTATTCGCAAGCAGCATATTGTATGCCCTACGGCAGAAATATGGCAGGCTTGGAAAGTATGACAGATCTCTGACACAGGGTATACGTACGACACCGGCGGCGCGGTAAGTGAGTCTAACAACTAACAGCTTCGCGAAGACATCAAAAAGTGTGACACAACAACATCACCACATTTGATCTCACAAACTAAATCTGGCGGAATGATAAAGCTCAGCTTCGTATCAAAAGCTTTCATCCGGCATGCTTGTGTGTATTCAACGCCCGTACCCTCTTTTCGCTCTGTGCTTGCATGTCGGTCCTGCCAACAACCCCCTCATAGCATACTATATACAGTTTATGAGAGCTCTACTGATGCAGAAGCAAAAGGGAGTGCATCATTACTTGGTAATATCCACGATGAGTTCACAGTTCAGGTTGTCGTCCTAGAGCGGCATCAACTTTTGCCTTCACCGTTGGCAAATATCTTTCCGTCAATGGCACGTACATGCCCTTTTTAATCCCCAATTCCACAGCGGTGTAATACAACATACAGTTTATCCACTCTCTTCGTGCTGCAATATCGATCTTCTTTGGTTTTGTAATGTCGAATCCCAATGTGGGTAGGCTGACAGGATGGTCGTAGGGGTGTGGTGCCGAAAAATCGTATATGTGCTTTTTTTGTGCAGCCTGATTGTACGTCGGGGTTGATTTTGAGTCAACGCGACAATGGGAAAAGGAACGCTGTTCATGCGGAGCTTCGGACATCAGCGAAAGATGTTTTTCCTCGGGCTTGAGTTCCACTGGACTTCGACTCTGGTGTAGTGGTATTTGATACGGGTGGTGCATGTTTTGTGTCAAGATTTCTGGCATAGCTGTGGGAAATCCTTGATGGCCTGTACTCGGCGGACTGACGGGCGCCTGTGAGTCGGGCACAAGACCTGATCGCAGCACAGCGTCCATTATGCCCAGTGGCCACAGGTTCACGTAGCCTCTCATACCCATAACATCCTCGTACGATTTTCCATACACGGGAACAGTGAAACTTCCAAGAACTGCGGAACAGCTCTTCTCGATGACGTTGACAAGATGAACAGTAGCGAAGGAGTGGTGAACGCGTAGCGCTGCGCTATCCGTGACCGGTGCGACCTTGTTTTTGAGTGGAAAAGGGCTGGTGAAGTTGGGCGACAAAGGAGCCATCACACTGGAATCGGTTTCCGGCAATCGAAACATCCAATTCAAGATCTCAAGCAGATCTCGAAGCAGAAAGATACGGCTAGTACGGTAGAACCCCCATACCCAGCACCGCTTGAGATCAGAGTACGAATGGATTTCTTCCGGCGCACCCCGGCCGCCTAGGACTAGTCTCTGCCACTTCCTGTCGTAGGTCGCTCGAATTTCTGGAGTATTAGGCTCCATCTGGTACCTCCAGATGAGCGGAATAGTAGTCTCCCACGACTGATACATTTGATCCAGATCAAGTGCAGCTTGCAGCAACTCTACAAGATCTCTGCGACTAGTAGGCGGATTGACACTCTGCTTCATCTCATGCCACTTTGCGTGCAGCTGTGCTTCTCGGTGTATGAGTTCCATCACGGAAAGACCGGACTGGTTGTACATGCTGGGCAATTGTTGTCTCACATCGACAATATCGATAACAGGCAGTGATGGTGGCTTCCCAGCATGTAAATTACCAAGCAGCTGTTGCCAGAATATCAGCTGTATGGACATATCAATATGCTGTAAAAAAGTTGGGGGTGTACCATCTGGGAGTATGCTACCTCGTATAGTCTTGCAGAAATTGGATTGCTGTAATATTGTTGGGCTGAACGCATGTGCAGTAACGCGTTCGCTCCGTTGGAATGGGCAATGTATGTGCCTTTTCGTTGCTGGATGCTGATGTTCTGTGCGTTTTAGGAACCAACTCAAAACAGTGTATATACGATCTTACTTCATAAACGCCCATCAGATATACAGAACACAGTGCCTCATCCGTAGCTGCTTGCTTCTTGTCTGCAATCATCTTTGACAGCAACGTCATGCCTCTCCCTAGGCACTCTTCTCCTAGCGCTTCAGCTTGCGGTGCATTGCATCGATGTGCAAAGTTGACGTAAGCAACAGCATGGATGACAGTCGATACACATGAATCTTCAGCAGCTCTTTGGTACAGCACGGGAATGAAACTCCACATTGCATCAGACGGCTCATTTGAAAGGGTACTTGGTGGCTCAAGGATAACAAAATCATACAAGAAACGCTCGTAAGCCATTCGACGCAAGTCTGGCGTTAGCTCCTGCACAATGGTGAGGTTGTCGAACTTTGGGATAGTTGAAGGTCCATCGGTGAGGTCTGTATGACGATTGCAGATATTCGCAGGTGAGCGCTGGCCTCCACTAATGGATGGAATTCGACGTCCTTCTGTTGGTGATGTGTTGTCATTTGGAGATGATCGTTGGCTATTGCTGCTATCACTGAGCGCACGCTGGTGAGACTTTGATCTTTTCCTCCATGAGCCCTCAGCTTTCTGTGCAGCGAAAGCGGTCTGATTCCGGAAGAGCAGGTCCGCTTGGTCGCGGTACTTGCACTCGTGGCCTGACTTGGTGCATCGGTTACATGCTGGTTTCGTCTCATCGCACTAGGTCACAGATGTCAGTGACATAACCCGGCAGTCGATGAAAGACTTCTGTAAGGGCTATCAAATACAGAGGTGACTGGAAAGCAAGAGGTGTGCAGCCAGCTACCAGTAGACAGCAATATATACGTTGAATATGATTGATTGCATCTTACCTTGACCTTACGAGCTCTACAAGGCTCACACCCTTTGCTTGGCCTGCCTCGGTATGACATATAGCAGCTCAAAGAGGTATAGTTGACTGATTATAGCAATAGAAAGGTATGGGTGAGTCCGCGGGAGAGATACTATAACAATGATGCACAGTAGCGACAGGGAGCAGCTGAGACTCTCCAACGAGGTCCCCTAGCTGCGAGCCGTGACGTGAAATACCACACCAGTGGAGCTTTCCGAATTGCGTCCTCCTTGTCCGACTGGGATTAGGATCGAGCGCGAGACTGAAGGGGCTGGTCAGATGGGATCATGTCGCTGCCTCATTACACACGCCCAAACTGCTGCCGAGGATGCTAAGGCAGATCGACGAGTAGACATGGAGATTGCCTTGCGCTGGAAAGCTCGGCTTATTCCCAAATGTCGTTGTGCTTGGATCGTTGATCCACGATATCCTGCTGGTCGAGGTAAGACGGAGTTATGGAAGCCAATCATGTTGACACTTTTCGTCAGTATTTAGCATGCAGTAAACAGCTAAGCTCTAGCCTTACTCACACGATCAGCTTTGGGAAGCGATCGGCAGCTTGTTCGAACTTCTCTGAACACGAATCAGCTGCTTCTGTGCCTAGGGTTTGCAGTACCAAATACCAGACACTACATAGGAGAAGCAGATGTTTTCAGAAGCCTACGATCGACAGCATCGAGTCTCCGGCCCGGTAAGTGTCTGTGACTAGTATAAGAAATGTAACTTTCCAGCAAGGGGCCTGTGATAGACGTCGCAGCAGTCAATCCGGGTTTAGCGTTAATGTAGACCCTGAGCGCATCCGCAACATGGATCTCCATCGTCCCCTGTTCAAGTGTTTTCGGCGCACTGCCTAATCGGGTCAATTTTTTCAGTGCAAACTGAGATTGAAGGCGCAGATGTCGGTGGTTGCTTGATCGACGGCCATTTTGAGACGTTTACGTTGGGTTTCACGTTGCGTGTCAATCTAACTTACTGGCGTGCTTGTTACTCTGATTGGTTGGTCGAAAGGAAATAGTTGCATATAGTTTGCAGAGCCTTGTTTTGGTTGGCATCGAAACACTGACACTTCTCCAAAAGACCAGCCGGGCGTTAGATGTAGGTGCAAAGAGTCTAGTGACCGGTTCAGATGTCTTGCAGTTGCAGGTATGGCCGTTGCATCGTTGCCAATGTCTGGAAGTCTATCTGAAGTTAGCTGTGCTGTGAGAGGCTTGCTGGAAAAGAGTATTGTATCATCAAAGATTTCAACGTGACATGTGGGGAGGATTCGCTCATCCAAACTATCTGAGCCCACGCATGCGTACAGCCAGGAAAGCATGTCACAGAGGAACTATGGTAGCAACCATGGTAAGTACCATGTGTGAGTGAGAAAATGTGTGGAACTGGAGTTATCGAGGTGATTCATGAATTGTTATCCGTATACTCAGACGGTTCGTATCTCTTTTTTGCGCAAACAAACGTAGACATATTCCATAACCATAAGAGTAAGAGAGTCGCGCTACTAAGCGGACATTTATCCAAGAACAACTTGATAATTGATCTCATAGCAAGCTCAACCTCTCAAATCCTTTGATCACTGGCGCAACCCTTTTTCTTTCCATCTCCTGCAAACTATCCCACAGCGTCGCATCTCCTCCAGTTGGCCGCAGCGTTTCTCCGTTCACACCAGCACCCTCAACGCCATCCTCCGTCTTCTTTGCTTCCATATCCACAGGATACATCTCCCTTACTGCGTCCCTGCATTTCTCCACAACACCCTGATGCGCCCTACTCACTGCATCAGCACGTTCCCTCATCCTATGCCTCACCAATGCTTCAACCAAACGTTGGATTTCGTCTTGCATGCTGTTGATCCTCTCGATCAGACGCTCGATAGAGTTCGTCAAATATTCCTCTTCGTAGACAGTTCCTTTCTTACCCCTAGCCCTCTTCCTCTCTTCGCGCCTCTTGTTCTTGCTGGTCTTACGTGTTGCAGTCGTATTCACCGTGCCTGTCTGCTTCGTATACCTCGTCATAAATGTACCGCCGCTTGTTGTATCTGTGGGCGCGAGGGATATGTTATCCGGTATGTTGTTGTCAATGCCATCCATGCCATCGTAGAATGCCATCGGATCGTCGGCTTTCTTGAGGCGCAATTCTTGCAGACGCGGTACCTGAGCCAGCAGCTGAGATCGCATATCAGCGAGAAACTCGGTCATTTCTGCGCTGCGCTCGATAATGGAAGGCTCAATAATAGATTCTATGAGGGAGGGTTCGCGACGAAGGACGACCAGCCGCATTGCTTCAGCGAAGTAATGGCCGCGGCACATGAGTTTTGCTGCGGAAGGCAGATCGGCCAGGTAATCTAGCGTTATGGTTGCTGCGGATGAGTAGTCCTTAGATTCAGTGAGACCTTCAGCTAGAGAAGAGGCGAGGTCTGAGAGCTCTTCCGGAGAGACACCGGCTATTGTTGCAGAGGAAAGCGCTTCACGCCAGAGGTTGGCGGAGCGGTAGCTAGGCCAGGCCGAAGCATGATCATTGAGATATTCGTATGCAAGGGCGGCTTCTTTGTGTTTGTTTGTGCTGCTGAGATGGTCGGCGTAGAGACGCATTATCTTCTTTAGTTGCGCCGCATCGTACTGATACAAGGCCAAGGCCTCAGTGTATAAGGCATGTTGATGAATGTAATCCTGCGCCTCATCAAACTCCTGAAGGTCCTTGAGGTGTGTAAGCGCTTTTGCGTGGCGGCCCAGCTGGTCATCGATTTGAAATTTTCGTCTCACTTCGGGAAGATCCTGGAGCGACTGAAGATGTGGGAGGTACTCTCGAGGGTCCTGGATGTATGTTAGTAATTGCATGATTAATGGGATAGGTCTACAAACCTTCTGTGACTGCTGGGCGATCAACAGGGCAAGGTCGAGGTTGTACAATCCCAACGAGGTATCGTAGAGCTGGTTGACATCGGCAAGGAAGCAGATGTGTTCTGCAGCTTTGTCTGTAAGAGGATCTTGGGATGCTGCCATTTGTTAGCGTATCGAATTAACATCTCAGAGATGACCACTGACATTGCAACCTTCCAATCATCTCAAGACCGGCTTCCAAGGCAGGCGGAACCTTGGAAACGTGCGATGTGATGATGTTTTGCAGATGCTCGTCCTTGTACTGCTGTTGTTCGAGCACAGCAAGGAAAGCGTCTGAGATACGATTGACTTTGTTGGCAACCTGCTCCAGGGAAAGTTTTGTCTTGGTTGTAAGGTCCTTTGTTTTGAGTGTTTCACGGTACATAGTCTCTGACACGTCCTCATTGCTGCAGTTGTTTGTTAGATCGCGTAACAAAGATAGCACTGTGAGCTTACCGAAACTGGGAAAGGAGAAGGTCAATGTGTTCAACCTTCTCGATCTGGTTTACAATCAATTCAATGCTCTTCATAAAGCGTTCTGGATCATGGTCGTGCAAAATGTTCATATCTACACGCTGGTTACGACAAGCAAAGAATGCTTCGTTGTATTGATCAGACTCGATGCTGCGTCGGATCGCTGCGAGCACAAGGGCTCGAGGGTAAATGGTTTCGAGGTTACCTCGTGGCATCTGCAATACCACCGAGTAGGTTGTTGGCATAACGGTTACTAGCTTTGCGCCACGCTCGATACTTCTGCAGCGCTCGTCTGTTTGTGGCTCATCCCCTGGCACTTCGAGTTCTACCCACCATCAGTTTAGAACCTTTATCGTGAGTTGTGTGTACATACCGTCAATACCAGTCAAATGTACAAACTTGAGGAGATGCTGTGTAGTCGTGAATATGAGATGAGCTGATGTTACTACGAATGAAGTGCAGTTGCGAACAAGTACGCGTTCATTGGCGAATAGTACACCACTCTTAGCAAGGCCGAATGCGATATCCTGTGGTCGTTAGTGGTAGATCAAAAACACCCCGCACAGCCTACTTGCCTGTCTGTCGACTGTGATGACCTTGGCCTCAGGTGCGAATACTGGGAACTTTTGCACCAATGTAGCCTGGGGTGGCAGATCCGAGGCAGTCTCGCCTGTATCAACCTGATGCAGAGCGCCATTTTGCAACTGCAGGTAGAGGTTTTGAAAATCCACGTCGCTTGTGAGCAATGAAACACTGTCTGCCTCTGCGATGGGGCCCTGCGGCAGAAGCATCTGATCTTCACTTCTCCACAGTGTACTCTCATACTCATCCCAGCTGTCTGTCAATACGTATAGCTGATCATCGCCGATAAATGTGACGTGACGTGCCGACTGCCCTTCAAGTGCATCGCTTTGCCACAGTAGGGCTGGTCGCGATATAGGTCGCTTGGTCACATCAAGCCCATACACTGCTATATGGTTGTTGGACAGAACCGCAAGCCGTTTGCCAGACCTAGAGAGCGCAACGTCGGTAGGTTTATAGTGTAGCGGCAACGTACAGAATGCCATAGGTGGTGGCACATTAGCAATTCGTAGTGGCGTGAGCTTCAGTGATACTGGCTGCGTCAATATGACAGCAAAAGGCTTGGGGAACCCTGCACTTACAGCCATCGATGGAAGCAACGAGCCCATAGTCATTGGGTGGTACCACTGAACCCGCTGCTGTAGCGGACAGGAACTCAGCAATTTGCAGTGCACCTAGAAGATCATCAGGCTGATTCTAGAGATAATATGTGCGTAGCTATACTAACCTGGTGTCGAAATAGCAACCGCAAGTGGCCGTTCGGCGTGCCATGTGCACAATGCCGTCTGTGTCGTTACTTCGGGAAACACGAGCTCTTGTTTGAGGTAGTAGTGGTAGTTGCTCATGGTCCAGAACTGAACCTTGTCTGGGTATGATACAGCCAACACACTCGAATCGCTGTTCCACTTGACAGTCAATGGTGTGGCCAAAGCTGCAAGCTGCTCTTGTGTAAGACGCAGGTCAAATTGGCCGTGACGAAGACCATTCCTTTCGAAAAACACCACCTCAAGCTTATCTCTGGTCCGGCGTACACTGGCGATGAGATTACCAGAAGGGCGCCAGCTAAGAGCGCCTTCAAGTCCATCCACTGGCTCGCTAACACTATCCAGCTGACCTTCTCTTGAGTACACTCGAATTATGCGCCGTTGCTCCTGCTCGACCTTGGTGAGCGCAAAGTACGCTCCATCACCTCGCCAGCTAATGGTGACAGATCGATCATCGAACGAGCTCAACTCTCCTGCATCGACGTGCTCAGGCACTGTGGGGTCCTGCAATGCTCGTGCTCTTTTGCCTTTGAATTGCGTTTCCTTTTTACCCCAGCCAACAGAGACATGGTTAGAGATGTTGACGTCTTCTGCCCCAAGAGTGATGCTTGCAATATTTTCGATGTCTCGGCTCATGAGAAGGAGAGTGTCCGCCTGTGTGGTAATTGCGAGAAGTTCCTCATCCGGCGACCATGCTGCGGCAGCAATGCCAGCGTCGACTGACCCTACAATCTCGACTAGTTCTTCATTTGCAAGTGGATTTTCCCTGACCAAAATGATGTCGCCGCCAGCCAGGATTAGACAAGATGTAGACGTGTCTGCGAAGTGGTGCAGGCTCAATATCGAGTCGTGTGTAAGTGAGGGTAATGGGCATGGTGCGTCCCACGCTGCAATGCTCTCTAGTCGTTCTTCTGCACCGCTGCGTGTGTAGTGTAGTCGTTTCAATTCGATGACTGCACGTGACTCCGATGGTCCAAAGGCGCATATCAGCGAATTTGATGCTGCATCCCAGGCTGTGGCGGTGAGGGGCAGCGGATTTTCCCCAGAAAATCGCAGAAGCGATCTTCCCACGATCTTTAGATTTCGCATCGTTTCAGAGATATGTGAGTTTTGCGACAGTCAAGTTCGCCTGGCAAGAGGGTGGAAATCAAACAATTTTCATTCGAGGTACGACTCACGCTAGTGTGCACCTGTGCCAAGACTGCATCATCACGAAGGTATCCATATGTAACAACGCCTTTGCGGCGAAAGCTACAGCTTTGAAAAATGCTGCAGTAGTGACAGGCAATGAAATTGATGCTGTTGTGTCTAGTACAGTTGTCGCCGGGATCTCCACTTATACTACAGTTTCCCATGCCTCCCAATATCCTCAAGCCATGTCCATAATTCGTGCGAAAGCATTTACGGCTTGTTCTTCTTTGTCTGCCAGACTGGAGTGAATGTGGCGTCAGTAGACTGCGTAATTGAAACATTACTGCAGGTGATAGCTTACCAGCCAAGAGGAAGGGCAGGGAGAAGCCAGTAGCTGTTCCTGTTAGCCTTTGTCATACCCTCAGCTGCGCGCCAAGCTCACCCATAAAGCCCCAGTACTTGAAGGCAAAGCCTTTCTTCAGCGGGTCGAATGGCAAGTTGCTGCGGGGACCCTCAGGGTAGTGGTAGGGGGATGACATCTGCGCGCGGGTCGACTGGAAGCCACGACGGGCGACGAGGGTAGGGGCCGAGGTGGCGCGGAAGGTAGCACGGGCAAGCATCTTGGAGAGTCAGCAAAGAATACAATTGGCGTATTATTGAGCGTACTTTGGCGTTGCGGTAGAGTGGAGAGGTGTCTTGCGTGGTGGAGTGATGCGGTTTGACGAGGTTGCGGCAGCTCTCGAGCGCCAAGCGTAGAAGCACCGACGCACCGACACGCCAGAGCTGTCGCGCGCCTGCCATTCAACTTTTTAGATCTTCACTCAAGTCAAGGGCGCCATTTCGTTCGCCAGACCACACCAGCCCTGCGCCTTCACAGGCCTCGATACTCTATATACCTGGAATTACATTACATTTACCCCTATTCAACATCGAAAGCGGGTTTTCATTGAACGTTGTCGCCATGGACGACCTCTTTGATGTCTTCGATGGCGAGCCCAACGGCGCACAGAACGTCCCCAAGAAAAGTAAGAAGCGCCAGGTAAATGGTGCTGTCAAGTCGCCCATTGCGGATGCGCCCATGTCGGATGCGCCGGTAGCAGGTAGCGAGCCATCTGAGGAGAACGAGACTGAGAGCAGCGCACCACAGCACCTGAAGCGTCAAAAGCGCGATGTCGAACCTGAGGCTATTGTAACAGACGACTTCGAAACAGAGCAGACGCGTGAGGTTGCAGCAGCTGCTGGGCTGCAGACTCAGACAGTACAAGACGGACAGGGTGTAGTCCTCTCACATCAGGTCCGCCATCAGGTCTCGCTCCCGCCTGACTACGACTATGTCCCCATCTCCCAGCACAAGGCGCCCGCTGAGCCTGCACGTGTATGGCCCTTTACGCTAGATCCTTTCCAACAGGTTTCCATCGCCTCGATACAACGAAACGAGAGTGTCTTAGTGTCAGCGCATACCTCGGCAGGAAAGACTGTCGTGGCCGAGTATGCGATCGCGCAGTGTCTGAAGAACAACCAGCGAGTCATCTACACCAGTCCCATCAAGGCGCTCAGTAATCAAAAGTACCGAGAGTTTATGGCAGAGTTTGGCGACGTTGGGCTCATGACTGGTGATGTCACGATCAACCCCACCGCGACCTGCTTGGTCATGACAACTGAGATTCTACGGTCTATGTTGTATCGCGGTTCTGAGATTATGCGCGAAGTTGCCTGGGTTGTGTTCGATGAGGTCCACTATTTGCGTGACAAGTCGCGTGGTGTAGTGTGGGAAGAGACCATCATTCTCTTGCCGGACAAGGTTCGCTATGTCTTTCTGTCCGCCACAATTCCCAACGCTATGCAGTTCGCTGAATGGATCACAAAGACACATAACCAACCCTGTCATGTTGTTTACACGGACTTTCGACCAACTCCTCTGCAACACTACTTCTTTCCGCAAGGCGCGGATGGTATCCATCTAGTCGTCGACGAGAAGGGTGTTTTTCGAGAAGAGAACTTTCAAAAGGCTATGTCTTCTATCGCAGACAAGGCGGGATCCGCGGCCAACGACTTCATGGCAAAACGTAAGGGCAAGGGCAAAGACAAGAAGACCAACACTGGGGGTAATAAGGAAGGTTCGGACATCTACAAGATTGTCAAGATGATTATGGTCAAAAGCTATAACCCAGTTATCGTTTTCAGTTTCAGCAAGCGAGATTGCGAGAACTACGCTCTGTCAATGAGCCAACTCTCGTTTAACGATGATTCAGAGAAGGCCATGGTCTCGAAAGTCTTCAGCAGTGCCATCGAGATGCTTTCAGAGGAGGACCGCGCGCTGCCCCAGATTCAGCATATCCTTCCCTTGCTGCGGAGAGGTATTGGTGTTCATCACTCTGGCTTGCTGCCCATTCTCAAGGAGACTATCGAGATTTTGTTCCAAGAGGGCCTAATCAAAGTCCTCTTTGCAACAGAAACTTTTTCCATTGGACTGAACATGCCGGCCAAAACTGTTGTCTTCACAAGTGTACGCAAGTTTGATGGTGTAGCGCAGAGATGGGTGACACCATCCGAGTTCATCCAGATGTCTGGTCGTGCTGGTCGTCGCGGTCTTGATGATCGTGGTATTGTCATCATGATGATTGACCAGCAGATGGACCCCGGCGTTGCAAAGGAGATCGTTCGTGGACAGCAGGACAATCTCAATTCGGCCTTCCATCTGGGCTACAACATGATCTTAAACTTGATGCGTGTCGAAGGTATTTCTCCAGAGTTCATGCTTGAGCGATGCTTCTTCCAATTTCAGAACACTGCTGGTGTCTCAAGCTTAGAAAAGCAGCTAGCGGAGTTGGAGAACCAGAAGGCAAACACAGTCATTACCGACGAAGCGACAGTCAAAGACTACTACAACCTGCGAGAGCAACTTGACACTCATACCAAGGACATGCGCGACGTTATTATGCATCCTAACTACTGCCTGCAGTTCTTGCAAGCTGGTCGCTTGGTCAAGGTTAAGTTTAAGGACTTCGACTTTGGATGGGGCGCAGTCGTTGCTTTCACACCTAGGAGAGCAAATAAGGGAGAGATTCTACAGCCACAAGAGTCGTACGTCGTCGATGTTTTGTTGTCAGTTGCGAGCGATAGCAAGTTTGCGCCACAGGCAAACGAGGGGCTGCCGCCAGGTGTTCGTCCACCATTTGAAGGCGAGAAGGGTAAGATGGAGGTCGTACCAGTTCTGCTGAACTGTATCGAGTCGATAGGACATCTTCGTGTTTTCTTGCCAAATGAACTCAAGTCAACTGAGCAGAAGAATAGCGTCCGTAAGGCGCTAGATGAAGTCAAGAAGCGATTCCCGGATGGCATCGCCATCTTGGACCCCATTGAGAACATGAAGATTACGGATGAGAGCTTCAAGCGATTGTTAAGGGTATGCCACTATGCAAATAACGTTTCTATTGTTACTAATAAACGCAGAAAATCGAGGTGCTCGAGTCCCGTCTATTGTCAAATCCTCTACACAACTCACCAAGACTACCTGAGCTATACAGCCAGTATGCCAATAAGATGGCGCTTGCGGACAAGATCAAAAAGATTAAAAAGGACATCACCGAAGCCCTATCTGTGATCCAGCTTGACGAGCTCAAGAGCAGGAAGCGTGTGCTGCGACGTCTGGGTTTCATTGATGATGCCGATGTTGTCCAACTTAAGGCTCGTGTCGCCTGCGAAATCAGCACCGGCGATGAACTTGTTCTCAGTGAGCTGCTGTTCAATCGCTTCTTCAATGAATTGACACCAGAGCAATGCGCTGCTTGCTTGAGTTGCTTCATCTTTGAAGAGAAGAGCAGCGAAGTACCAGCACTGAAGGAGGAGCTCGCCAAACCGTACCGCGAGATCCAGCAGCAGGCTAGGGTTATCGCCAAGATCTCGCAAGAGAGCAAGCTTACAGTCAATGAAGAAGAGTACCTGAAGACGTTCAAGTATGAACTGATGGAGGTTGTCTTTGCATGGTCGAAGGGTGCGACATTCGCTCAGATTTGGTACGTCAATCAATTCACACTTAAACACGCGCTAACCTGTTTGCAGCAAAATGACCGATGTGTATGAAGGCAGTCTGATCCGTCTGTTCCGCCGACTTGAAGAGTTACTGCGACAAATAGCTCAAGCTGCCAAAGTCATGGGCAGTGAAGAACTAGAGCAAAAGTTCACAGCAGCGCTCGAGCTTGTCAGACGAGATTTGGTCGCCGCACAGTCCTTGTACCTCTGAGTCAGCAAACAACTTAGCTTCTACATGACACTTTTGTTTACGGTGAGGAGTTGTATAACATTTTCGACGTTCTCCTTGTAAGTCATGTATCTTTTCCGTTGCTTGTCTTATGCATGGTAGACATAGACGCCACAGGAGCATGTTAGTGTCTCATGCATCGGCGATGTGCACACCAGAAGGCGTTGCGGCGCGATTGCAATCTGGATAGAAATTCACTTGATCTGACGCCGCTGACGACCTTTGCGGTGAACGATCCCCCGAAACACCATCTCACTGTGATATTTGTGATGTCTTATTGCCGAACCGTTGTCTTTGAATCTGACATGTGACATGATTGGGCGGCGTGACGCACGTCCCGTATCCACAGCTTTAGCTTAGCTTCTTCGACATTTGTCTTGTGGCTTTCCTCCACTACAGCAACAACACGCACCCGACACCACCAACCGCCTTCTTAGAATTTGAACCGCTGTTGATTCACTCTCCACACTTTTCGAACAGACTGTCGAATACGCAAACAGATCGTTTTCACATCGTTTGCCGGCGCGGCCGCCATGTGTGACATCAATCAAAACTTCCCCTCCGCTCCACACCAGCTGCACAACCGCTACTCCCCCATCCGCAACAGTACGTCTGCCTATCACCAACACCCTATCTATAATCGTACAACGACTAAAAACACTCTTTTAGTCCTCTCGCCCTCTTCCGCTATGTCTGGCCGTAAGCGGAAGGCCGATGAGGATATTGAGGATGAGCGCATGTCTCAATCACCATCCAACTCCCCAGCCCTCTCTTCTCGACCGCCGCCTCGTTTGATGCAAAAGCGTATGCGCTCCAATATCTCTGGTCGACCTCTCCCTCTACCTCGCCTCCTTGAAACCCTCTCCCCCGACGACATGCGGAATCTGCTACAATCGATATGTCAGCGCCACCCAGACATCGGCAACGAGGTCGTTACCACAGCACCACGGCCAAGCATACAGTCGACACTGGAGGTTTTGTCCAAGTACGAGGCTACTTTTCAGGCGGCGTTCCCGTTCGGAGGCAGCTCTTCATCAGACTACGCATACAACCGGGTACGACAACAGCTTACCAATCTCCTTGAATCGTTAAAAGACTTTACACCTCACTTTCTGCCACCCAACGAACAACAACCTGCTACATCGCTCGCCTTCCTCGACGGAGCCACCGACGTCATTCACCGCCTGCCCAACTGGGACACATACCAACACAACCGTCACAAGCATGAGGCATACGAAGAGATGGCCAAGGCCTGGGCAATGGTTATTCGTGAAGCGGCGAAGAAGGCAGGCGGCATGCAGTTGCTTTATGGTGGTTGGGATCAGAAAATTGCAAAACACAATGAGGTTTCAGGTGGAAAAATGCAAGAGGCAGTCAACGAACTGCGAGGCGGTCTAGGATGGATGGCTGCTGAGACACCGACTCCTGCAGCAGGAGGACAAGCTGATGCCATGTCCATTCGACAGCAGCTGTTGAATGGCAGCTATGGTCTCGGTTCCTCTGCTAGCATTGGAGCATGGTAGATTGACGTTATTCAGGGGTGCCCCGCTGCTTACTGGTATGAGGGGTACTTCTATTATCTTTGCCGGACCCATGATGGCCTTTTCGGCAGCTGACAAGGGCTTGGATCATCAGATGCTTGTACAGCAACATCTTTCCCTGCCTGTGCACTGCCTTTATACCGACGCACACAATAACCACTTAGCCTGAGCTTTTACCCACGGCCTACACAAAACAGCACCATTGCATGGCGGCACACTTAACAATCATGATTTGCATAGCGTTTCCTTTCTCCCTCCACATACCACTACACAACAGCCTTAGGTGGTTGGGTCTTTCCTTTGTCATCACCGGCGTTCGGGACGCAACCTCAGAGGCTCTTGGGCTTAGCCCACCTCGATTTGTGTATTGTTTTGCTATTGTTACTTATCCCAGGATCTGTTTGGGCGACCTACGGCTCGCAGAGATACCACCGGCCGCATGTGGCTAGGACGTGTGTAATTGAGTCGTAAAGACTGTCAAAGAATAGAAAGCGTTATGAAAATGGAGAATTATGGTCATATCGACTCTTCGCTCATTGCTATGTTAACATTGAAAGAAGCGTACGTGATAGCGCGTTTTCTCCATTTCTGTTTGCCTGCAGCTGCTGGGACCAGTCGAGCAGGAAGTCGGCATCAAGCGAGTATGTCCCTCATGAGCGGAGCAGCACAACCACAAGCAGTGTCGATGACAACAAGCTTTCGGTGTTTTTAATAAAGCAGCAGCGCAAAGAATAACCCTCAACAAAGATGATATGGAGGAGATTGACTTACCTTGTTTGACAAGCTCATCTAGACATTGCACACTGTCATCAACACTTAAGCTGGCACTCAAGCTCACAATGATAATAGCATCTTGCAGAGAATGCATGGAATTATCAACGATGACCACGCAACGTATATCCTTGGTAAGGCTTTTTCTTCATTATTTCGACCACTCAATCTATATGCAACAACACTTGTTGGAGCTCATTCACCGACACTTGTTTCACTCGACCTCGCTTCATCTGTTATTATTTCTGACCTACGGGTTTGAGCTCGACTATCGCTATTTGCCATAGAGCATAAATGCGAAGACGAATACGCCATCGCCGCCTGACCACGAAGTTTTATCAAATCCTATCACTGGAAAAATATTCCGAGATGCTCTTTTGAGTCGAGTATCCAGTACTCCAGTTTTTCTACTCCAGTTGTTGAAGGCACCTTTCGGTTCCGCGGTACAGCTCAGTATAATCTACCCTCTTTGATCCATCCAATCTACTTTCATCCCTATCTGCATCCTTGCGCACCGTAGACTAGCTTTCCGCGACATCTACGGGCAGTCGATTAACAGCGTCCAACATACCTTCCCATTTCACGGACGGGTATACCGACACGTCAAGTATGATGGACAAAGCTAACCCTAGTCCTTTTCCTTTTAGGAGCTGAGTTAACGAACTCGAATCATATATTTCTATGATAGTGGCTGACAATGGCAAAAACGGCAACATTGACCATAAAATCCAGGAACTAGAGTGCCAACTCGAAGACTTTGCTTACATCACAGTTTATCTCTACCATGTGATCAGCGTAGCTAGGGCCGCCACGAATGATGTGCCACAGATCAAATGAACCTAGTGCAGCCCTAGACATCAGCGAAAAGGTCGTGCAGAATGGTCCATTTGTACCAAGCAACATGCCTCTTTATCGAAAAAGGTAGGCTTTTTATGGTTTAACCGACGCCGTATCCATGCTGAGCTTGAACAGTCCTACTGCATGACAAGTGATGCGGAACTCTATGGTTCATAACGCTAGATAGGCGGTGAGACCTTCGCATCTTACATGTTTCACTACCGCTCAACACGTATGGTTCAAAATCCAATGCTATGGAAGTGAAGTCTATCGATGAAGTACAAAAGTGCGGGTATGTCCTTCGAAATCACCCCCACGTACTCAATTTCCCTCTCGCTGGCCCTTAAACCTGAGCTGGAAATTGTTACTCAACAAACCAATCCCATGATGCGTGAGAATCTATTGCTATTCTGCTTGGGACGAAAGTGTGCGCCCACAGATCTCGTGTATAACCTTATGTTACTATGTTACTATTTAAACACCAATAGATTGGTGGGAATTGGACACATTCTGCTGTATATGAACTGGGGCCATAGCGTAAGGTACAAACACACCGATCCCTTCGGTTCAATGGGTCATACTGGATAAAACCGCATCTATGTCCTCTTTCTGTTATTCTCTGGCTGTTTATCTCTTGTAGGAATGCGTATTGATGAATAGCAAAAGCCAGCAGAGATCTTCATCTATATCAACTATGAATGTGAGAAGACTATTACTGGAGACAGATATTGCAAGAAAATCTGAACGGGCATAAGGTAGGCTAAAAATAGCCATTGATGACTGAGGAGTCTGCCTGAGATCTATCGCGTGCTGACCATATGCTATCTGTTCCTAGAGAAACCCATAATAGGTGGCTGTCTTATTAGACTATCTTTTTGAACCGTACTGTATAGAATACATCACTTACTACGGAAGCACCCCAGTGCTGTTTAGTAGTGCATCAGTAGGTCTGATGGTGTAACAATCTTATTAGTGCATTCATTAGTTCTAAAACATGGATTGTGGAGTTGATTGATTGACTGATGATTACCGCCCAAATGATGAGAGTTGAGCCTTTTTATTAACTCAAATGAGCTTGCGTAGATCAACCCAATCAATACACTCTACAACCATTTTTATCTATGAGAGGGTCATACCAGTCTAATGATTGTTATTATTATTCAATCCTACTCGGTTGCAGCCGCGTGTATTCGCATCTATGCCCGGAATGGCCGGTATGGCAGACAGTCGACACGCCGTGGTTATTCAGTGCCGCGTCGTACCACATCACTCGTACGGCTAGGAGCAATCTGTTTCCAGGGGCCTGCCGTTTTCCCTTTAACCGCTATCAAGACTTGCTCAGCTGCTAGTCAAGAGAGCCGCTATTACTTGAACTCTGTGATACTAGGCTCATATAGGCGTTCTGCCTCATGTTTCGCATCTAATGTACCTACAGTCTCCCCCAGTGCTTGGCATCGTCTGCACGTCTCTGATCTCCACTTGCCCAAGGGTCTTTGTCTGTTCCATATATTTGATGACTTTCGTGGTTAACTGTGCTTTGCTCAGGATAGCCCGGAGGTCGTTTCTTTCAGTGGGGGTTCCGAAAATCTTGTTTCTAAGATCCTTGAATATGTTGCAGCGTAAGAAAATATGAATGACAGTCTGCCTTCTCTCTCCCCGCTCACAGCGGGGGCTAGAACGTCTGGCACTTTCCTTTGGAAGAGAAAGTCTTTGAGTCCAATCTTCCCGGTCCGTAGTTGTACTAACAGTGCGCTCTCCCGTTTATTAAAACCTTCGTGAAGCTGAAGTATTTGCTCTGACTTTCGTCTCCTTTCTTCATTCAGCCATCTACGCTCTCTCCGCTTGTATCTTACACCATCTTTTGAGAATTGTCTTCGTTGGATATAATCTTGATGACATACCTGCTGGCATACTTCTGCGACTGTCCTCTCTCCTGCGGTGTCTTCCTTGGCAGCTTTATCTGCCCCTTCATTTTCTGGTATTCCTACATAGGCTGGTATTCATCGGACGACCACGGGTCTCCCCCGATCCTGGAGTCTCTGGACCTGTTCTGCAATCTCTTCTAGTATTTAGGTTCCCAATCCTCCATCTGCTTTGGGTTGCCACATCGAAGCTGCGAGAACCCTCAAGAGCACGGGTGTTGCCATAAGTGGTCAGCATTACCTGTGGAGTGAGGAGGCGCGTTCCAAAAATAGCTATCAAGTGGCATGCTTCTAGAAATGCGCTACAACGAAGTATGCTAGGCATAGTGTCGAGTAGAATACATTCAGCCTTGCACTTGTTTCGTAGGCTAAGTAACCGCACCAGAATCCGCTGCCAAAACGCATAGCGCCAAGAGCAGGTGTCCCTGACACGGAGATAGCCTTGGAGTCCACATTTTCAATGCCTGATCGTCTTTGCAACCTAGAAAAAGGTGCGTATTGACCAGATCTATCTTTCTGGCATTTCATAGTTGGAAAAAATGCTAATGGAGGCGATCGGGCGTAGCCAGAAAGCGAAGTGATTCTAGACGCTGCGTGCGATGTGATCGCCGGCATGATCAAACCCGTTGTAATTTCTCTGCTGCAATACAAAATGGGGAAGAGAGGTGATCAAAGGAGAAGATCACATTGAATACGGATCTATAGATGCGGGTGGGAAAGGTTAAGTCGTCTGGACGGTTGATTCATCTCGCAGAGGGGCATTTCTCGCTTACGGACAGGGGACGTGAGTTGAAAAGAAACGGCTTTGGTCCAGATTAGTGGAATGAAAACTTGTGCGTCACTGCGTACATGGCTTCTCGTGCATTGGCACTGTCATGATGATGCATTAAGATAGTCAATACAATAGCTTGCGGCCATTTCACCTCAATCTTCAGCCTGATCAGCTCTACTACGATAGCAATGCTGCTAAAGAGATCGCGTTCTAACAAATAGCCTCGCTAGACACAGGCAGAATAGGAATGGAGGCTCAGTTTTTACTTTCCCAGCTGCATTAGCTCAGGTGTTCCTCCGTTTAATGTCACAGATAACTCCGCTAGTCAAGTTGAAGCTCGCATTGAAAGCTTTCCATTCCCTCTCATGTGGCATACTGATTGTGAACCGGTGCAAGATCTCAGGAACGATCTTATAGATCTCTGTCATTGCCAACTGCAGATATAGTCAGCACTATTTCTCGCCGTCTCAAGTCAAAAATCGCCAAGAACTGCAAAGCACCTACATGCTGTCCCGTACAAGTCCTCGTTCCAGCTCCAAATGACAGCATGGCAGCATTCATTCGTCTCAGTTGCGATGCATCAGCATTCAGCCAACGCTCCGGTCGAAAAGATTCTGCATCTTCTCCAAAAAGGTTCGTGTCCCGCTGCACAACAAATGGATTCATGCCTACTCGATAGCCGCCAGGGATGAAAGTTCCATTTGGAAGCTGAAGACCTTGAGCTGGCGCGTACCTTGGCATAGTAACCTGAAAGCTTGGCCACACGCGCGCTGCTTCTTTGCATACCGCCATTAGATAAGGGAGTTTCGTGGCCTGGGAGTGCTGTACTGGGTGTTTCAAGGTGCCGTTTGTGTAGGCAGAGTCGATTTCTGCGGTAAGTTTGGCCATCACGGATGAGTGTTTGAGAAGGTGGTATAATACTGCGCGAAGAGCGCTCGCTGCGAGACATCAGTGACCACTCGCGTGCAACATACGCCCTAACACAAAATATTTCATGGACTTGTGGAAGAAACTTACCGGTACTGTCAGCTCCAGCAATGACGGCAACCCACATTTCGCCTGTAACTTCATGGTGGGTAATTCCTGTTTTCACACCTGTATCCTCAACAATCTTCAAAAGTCGACTGAGTATATCATGGTGTTGTAGATCCAAACTTCTTGCCATAGCCTCCTCCGTCTCACGTACGGCAGTCTTTCGAATATCATCCACGGCTAGAACAGCCCGAAGTAGGGAGGGTACAGCAACGGCTAGTACCATGAGTATAGATCGCGCATAGGACGGCGCCATCGATACGACAGACAAGAATGGCATAGCCTTGTGTACTGCAGCGATGTAATTCCCATAGTCAATGCTGCGTTCCAAAAAGCCGAAAGGTTTGCCAAAGAATGCAGAGCCAATATTGTCATAAGCGTACATCTCCAGCCAAAGCCCAAGATCGACATCTTCTGCACGCTCTACAAACCCATCCAGTCGTTCGAGTAGCAATTCTACGTTCTGATCGATTTGTTTCTCGCTTTGCAAGATGCTACTTAACGAGTAAACACCACCGATAGTACGTCGGTAAGCTGTGTGTTTTTTTTCATTGGTAATGGTGAACATATCGATTTGTGATTTAAGACCTGCACCCTTCCATGTGTGGTACCAGTCTGTCTTTTCAAGAGGATTACCAATTCGATATATAACTTTAACACCGTCTGGATCTGAATATGCAAGCTCATTTGGTGCGATGCGGATGAGTGGTCCATATCTGGAATTGTGTCAGGTATCAGAGGCTTGCTTGACCTTGGAAGAGATACTTTTTATGCAGTGCTTCTTGAACCAAATGATAGTCACCAAGAAACATGCGATACATGAGCCATGTTCGTGATAGAGATGGCCATACTGGACCGGGGACTTTTGCAAGGGGATGCAATGTGCGACAGTAGACAATCCAGAGGAGCCAGTTTATGAGCAATAAAATGCCAGCCCATGTTGACAGAAACACAAAATTGACTTCAAGAAAGCCGAAAAGAAATACCATGGTCATTTCGGAATGAGGATTTTGTAAAAAACGGCTAGCACTGCGCGGGCATATCAGTTATATGAGGACAAGTTCTAATCACAAACTCACTTGACCCAGTGTACCCCAGCATCCAGCCAACCATGAGCGCCATTCGAATATCTTTATCTAGTTGTCGGCAATAGATCCATGCTTGCATATGCGATAGGACGCCTGACATTGTGCATTAAGGAGAACAATAGGCTCCCGCAGATGTTTGTTCTTAACGCTCTGGGAACGGGGTTGTAGTACTCTCTTTTTCTAGGTATTGCGGTTGCAATATTCGGGGGCTTTCAATATGAACAGTGCCCTTTCGAGCACTTAGAATAACCTCTGGGACCTTGTTGACGTATGAATGCAAATGTGAACGGCCTGCTAGCCATGCTGAAGTTTTCCTTGTCCCCACATCGCGGGAAGATATCGGATTTCGATAGGTGGACATTTCAAGGTATTGAATCCTTCAAATTATTTGGCAAGGATCTAGTTGATTCGCCCATTGGATGACACTAACACAAAGGGCATGATTCGGATGTCGAAACTTTCCTCATAACTCGCGTATTATAAGCCGAATGTCTTGTTAGAATGTTGTCAGATTAGATTCTCAAATACAAAAACGTAGAATAAGATAACCAAAGATGATTGATTGACCGTCATTCTTCTCAACGAGTCCATACTGCAGTACTCGTGCCAAGCACTTTGGTCGAGGTGAAGGCGGGCTACGTCAGCTGACACAGTAACATGTCCTAGGTTTATCACAATGAACTTTCGGACGGCTTCGAATTAAGCTCAGAATAGCCTTCTCATTTGACAAAGATACTCCTGGTTACTATCTTGGGGCTGTTAGCAGGGCGTTGTAGAGGGTAACCCAAGTAGCCAAAAAAAGCTCGAATTAGATGACTCTACCAAACAATGTCAATTTGAGCTGGGCGATCTTGAGAACATCAAGTTGGGCAAGCATTGTCAAATGTTGGTGTCGGTGGTGTGAAACTCGTCGACACTGTGACGTCATAAGATCTGAAACTTCAGGTGATCTTGCCAAGAGGTAGACCTCCAGGATTCTTTCAATGAACACCATTGGGGCTCTACGATTCTAACTATTTCTTCTGGTTTGCTTTTTGCAAAGATACGGTAGTGTGGTCAATTATCTCCTGACTGAAACTGGTCGAGAAGCCTCTATGAGACGACGACTTGCGACGTTCCGTACCTTGCGACGCCTGACACGCTGTGAAACGCGTTTGCGATTTACATCGCCACAAACACGATAGCAATGGTATCAGGCAAATATACATGCACAAAATTCAGGCCGATAACACAGAATATATTTTTTCCGCACTTACAGCTTGCTTCAGCCAACTTCTTCAGTAGAACGCGCGATAGTTACAGTATAAGATTTTGGGCAGTATCAATCTACTTTATCAAAGGTCGCGCAAAGCCCCGCAATCACCTGCAGACTCTTCTTCCCAGTTGTTTCCTCAGGTGTTTGCTGTGTCCGTAAGGCAATAGAACTCGTTCCTCAGGCGTTTACAACAGTGGGTATCGGCGTGTTTCATGATTCATGTCCAGTCGAAACACCAAGATCGCACCCAAAAGGTCGCAGATCAACCCGGATCTCCCTATCCGGCCTACTTTTCAAAACAATACAAGCGTAGAGTTCAGTGCTTGACCATGATCAAGCATTTAAGCGGGGCACATGATAGCCTTCGCAGCCCTCAAGTGGCTTCATCGGTTGTCGATCCGACCCACAACTTGATGCTTTCAAACTAAAGGGGACTGGGCATGAGACTCGGCACTAAACTTTCACTTGAAGACTATCTCCAGACGTTTAGAAGCCCTTCATAGCTGTTTCGCGGGCAAAAAGTGCGTTTGCAGTCAGGCGCAAGCTCCGCTTTTGCTAATGGCATGGCAATCAGTGCCTGCGAGTATCTCGGATCGTCTCAATCCAAAAGCTATAAATCTTGGTTATGAGGCGGCCTCTTCCTGAGGATCAGAATTGCAGGTCATTCGCATCAACTTCCTATTTTACTACCTAATACTTTTCTTGTAATCTCCAGTCTGTGACTGCTTACTTTACTCTTTTTGAATAATCCAAACCCGACTACTACAAATTTCACAATGCTTTTTTCAACTATTCTTGTTGCCGGGCTTGCCCAGGCCATGATTGTCTCCGCTGCCACTATGATGGTAACCGTCGCGGCCAATAACAAGTTTCAATTCACCCCCAACTCGGTTACCGCCCAGCCAGGAGACATGGTCGCCTTTAACTTTGTCGCTCAGGTAAGGTGTTAGAATGAAAAATTTAGTGAAGTAGCTGCTAATTGGAACCAGAACCACTCTGTCGCCTCATCGACCGCAAACAACCCTTGCCAGCCCGAGAATAATGCAATCTTCTCCGATTTCCAACCTATTCCTGGCAACCCCAAAGGTAGCCCTAACGGTGGAGGCAACGGCAGGAATAACAATCGCCAAGCCGGCAATACGCCTATGTTCATGGTACCTATCACGGACACTGACCCCATTTATATCTACTGCTCCCAAGCCCAGCATTGTCAGCAAGGCATGGTTATGGTTATTAACCCTCCCAATGGTAATGCTGTTACCCAGTACCAGAACAAGGCTGCCCAGGCCAATAACAATGTTTCCCCCAGGGGCGGCATGTCCGGTGGTTCTATCGTAAACAACAAGGCCGGCACAAACCCTAAAAACGTTCTTGGTGCCCAGGCTGGTGATGCTGCTACCGCTGCTACCAACAACAACGGCAAGAAGAACGGTGGAAATGGTGGCGGTGCGGCTGGTGGGCTTGCTGCTCTGCTTGGAGGCGGAAGGGGAAACTAAACGAATATTGGTAACAACAGGGTTGAGAAATCATAGTGTGATGAAGCAAAATTTTGGAGGCATGCACAGATGAAGCCAGGTATTCTGCCAATATTAATATGATATCGTGGATGGGGAATGCCTTCTTAAGTTGTCTTCCTGAGGAAATTGCACTCGACCTTCGCACAAAAGCTCTCAGCACCCCTGAAAAATAACAGTTCTTCGTTTTTTACGTTTTAGCAAGTTGTTGGATGCTATTATTGTTGCGGATTATTTCGAAAAAAAAAAAGCCCTTTTGTGTCGGTATACCCTCTCGGGTCCTACTTGGATAGGCCCGGGAGGTGATGTGACCTACGACTTGGTGTAAGAACGTGTCGCGGATTGGGAGAGGAGGTTGAGAAGGGAGGGATGGGCAGCGATCACGGTCACAATCGTGTATCCAAAGTAATGGCGATGCTCTATTACTGTTCTCACGTGGTACGGGCTAACATCAACGTCTAGTTCCCCTGGCTATTATACCGGTATGAATCAGTTCTTCAGAGTTTTTTTGTTGTTTTCTACTGAAGTCTGCCCAGACCATGTTTATATACATGCAGAGATCACGTGAGTCAACCTCTTCTTCCTTGTCCGGAAATACTCACAAAGATATTAGTCGGTATACTCGTCCGTGAAATTGGAAGGCATTTCGGATGCTTTCAATTGACTGCCCGTAAATGTCGCGGGGCGTTAGTCCACGGTGGTGCAATGGCACAGAGGGAATGAGTTGTAAATGAGGTATTTGTCAATGGGAAAAAGATATGCAGAATCGTGATGTATTGAGATGGAATCTGCTAGAACTATATGATATATATGTTGGAAGTTGTCACGGTTGAGATGTCTACTTACGGTCGACGGCATAGGCGCCCACCTGCGAGTCGGTTGCTATGTCGCACAACAGCATGTCAACA